>CAUYLG010007595.1:0-11201 GCA_963573385.1 Cacajao melanocephalus
TTCTTTTCCAACTTGGGTGCCTTTTATTTCTCTGTCTTGGCTAATTGCTCTGGTAAATATGTTGAATAGAAGCGGCAAGGCTGCACATCCTTGCTTGTTCCTGATCTTAGAGGACAAGTTTCAGTTTTTCACCATTGAGTATGATCTTTGCTGTAGACTTTTCATGTACAGCCTTTATTATGTTGAGGGAATTTCCTTGTATTCTAAGTTTATTGAATTCTTATAAAAATTGAATTTGTAAAAATAATTTTTTGAATCTATTAAGACAACCATGTTGTTTTTATCCTTTGTTCGGTTAATGTGGTATATTATTGATTTGCATATGTTGAGCCGTCCTTATATCCTAGGGATAAACATCACTTATTTATGGTATATAATCCTTTCAATGAGTTAAATTCAGTTTGCTATTATTTTTTGAGGAGTTTTGCATCTATATTCAAGAATATTGACCTGCAGTTTTCTTTTCATGTAGTGTCTTTTTTTTTTTTTTGGCTTTGCTGTTAGATAATGCTGGCCTTATAAAATGAGTTTGGAAGTATTCCATCTATTAAATTGTTTTGGAAGATTTTAAGAAAGATTGGCCTTAATCTTTCTTTAGATGTTTGGTATAATTCTCCTAGGAAGCCATCTGGTCCTGAGCTTCACTTTGTTGGCAGGTTTTTTGTTTTTGTTTTTGTTTTTTTTTGAGATGGAGTCTCACTCTGTCATCCAGGCTGGAGTGCAGTGGCTCCATTTGGCTCACTGCAACCTCCACCTCCCAGGCTCAAGTGATTCTCCTGCTTCAGCCTCCCAAGTAGCTGGGATTACAGGTGCCTGCCACTTCGCCCAGCTAATTTTTATATTTTTAGTAGAGATGAAGTTTCACCATGTTGGCCAGGCTGGTCACGAACTCCTGACCTCAAGTGATCTCCCTGCCTCGGCCTCCCAAAGTGCTGAGATCACAGGTGTGAGCAACCACACGCAGCCTGTTGGGAGGTTTTTGGATTACTGATTCTATGCCCTTACTAGTTATAAATCTGTTCAGATTTTCTATTTTTTTTTTAATGATTCAGTTTTAGTAGGTTATATGTTTGTAAGAATTTATCCATTTCTTCCAGGTGTTCCAATTTGTCAGTAGTCTCCTATAATCCTTTTTATTTCCGTGACTGGGGTGCTAGCCTTGATGTGAGTATTTGAAGCAGCAGTGGTGGCAGTATGGCTTGGTGGGGGTGGGGAGCCTCCCCTGGGATTCTTTGCATGTACCTGTAGGTGATGGTTTTAGCATGGAGGTTGGGGCATTGGTGGGTGCAGGACTGTGTGCGCCCTCTGTGCATGTTCATGCTGGCAGCAGTGGCCACTCAACACTGGGGGCTAGCCCACTGTTATCCATGCCTAGTTTTGCTCTGGTGGCTCAGGCTCAGGGGCAGGGTGCTGACAGGCGGGGCTAGGGGGCTCTGTGCCCACCAATGTTCTGAAGATGATGGCAGTGTGGTGGGGTGGAAGTTGGGGAGGGGGTGCACTCATGCCAGCAGCAGTGGCAAGGCAGGGTGCAGGTGTACCATTGTGCTGGTGGGGAAGGGAAGGCTAGGTCTGCCTGGGCATATATGCACCAGCATAGTGATGTGGAGGGTGGCCATGGGTACAAATGAGCTGTTGTGAGTTTTCAGAGCCCACTCTGCTGGAGCACTCTGCCAGTCCGGTGTGCTCCACTAGTTATGATGTGAGCCCCAAGAGGTACCTGGCAGCTGTGCTGCAAGCAGCTGTGGCCAGGCTAGGACCCAAGCAAGAGGCCAGCAGACTGAGCCATGATCAGGTTGGAATAGTCCTGTCTCATGGGTAAGACCGTCCTGCAGAGTTCAGGCCCGAAATTTCCCCTAGTGCTAAAGTCTCCTATGGGAGCAATTCAAGCCTAGGGGGATGCACATCTCTGACAGTGCTCCACTCCAGTTGCTCCCACAGGACACCCTCTGTGCTCTGCCTCTGGCTGGAGTTCTGCCCCTACCACTTCTCTAAGTAGCATTGCCTGCCAACTCAAGTGTCCATAGTGGTCTAGGGATCTCCTCCTGCTGAGATTCCAAAGGCCCAGAGTGAGAATGGCTTGATCCATGCCTGTTAAACTCACCCTCTCTGTAGGAGTCACTGGAGGACATTCCAGTGCGCAGTAGCCCCAGGAAGGGTTCCTAGCTTCCTCCTCCTTCAGCCCACCCTCTGTATTTTCCCTCAATCTGTTCTGCCTCTGCCTAAAGCTGCAGTATAAGAACATGGCAGTACTGGGATATGAACTCATTTTTGCCTAGGTCCAAAGCCCTTGCTCATTCATGAAGACCCTCATAAATGAAAAATAATTTCCTTCATCTTTGTTAAATCACATATTCCTACAGACAAATTCTCCAAAGCTTTTGTGAAATGTAGGTGATGCTGTAATATAGTTGATTATTACAGTGCTTATGGAATATACCATTCATAGCTTTAGGCTTCACAGGCACAGTTATATATCAAGCTCTCTTGAATTCCCTCTTTGTCTAAAATCTGTGGATTTGAAGTCAGGATGTTTCCAAAAGTCCAATTTGTGTAAAAAATCCAAATAGATCAAACGTTGTTTCTGTTTATATCTGTGTGATAACTAATACCAATGTGTGTAATTATAGTGTAGAGAAAGTCACATAATTTCTCTGAGGAAAGTTTATTTCACTGGCAGTAGCCACTACCAAGAAGCAATAGAAGCCCTAACCAGTGGCTCTTATTTTGCAATTACACTTTTTCATCTTAATTTTAGTATATGTGCAGCCAAAGCAAGCACCACTTTTTCATGTTAAGCAATGGCTAAGATTGTGTGTTATATAGGTAAAGGCTATCATCAGATAAACACCATTAAAAAGTTATTTTTTATAGTCTTTCTGTTGTGATATTTTTAGTACCCTTCTACCTTTCCTATTCCCTCCTCCTCTTCCACAAATCCGGTTTAGTATTAATTCTCTGATGCCTGAGACATTAGACACTCCAATAAGTAATACTTTAAGTCTCACCAGAATTTGAGTTTGATGATATGGTATCCATTGTGTAGATGAGGATACATCCTCTGTGAAGTGGAAGGTCATAACCAAGCGTGGAAAAGTAGGTTTGTCTCTTGCTGAAAGGAAATGAACATTGAATGCTGCTGTAGGAAGCCCAAGGCTTCAGTGGAGAACCTCAGAAACCAGGTAATGCTGAGCCATAAGGCATGACATTGGTCTCTCAGAAGTCTGAATAATATGTATGAGGATTTCTCAGATTTTGAAGTCATTAATGACTCATTTCTCTAGGATACTGATGTAAGTTCTTCAGTGGAAGACAACTGGAAAATGAGTGTCCTGTTTACCGACATAAGATCTTAATAAAAGTCATCATGAAATTGACCTTGGTGGGGAGACACTGAAACAGGATCACATGGTCTGAGTGAAGTCCTAACAATAGAGAAGATTATGTACGAAGACACAAGAAAGACACAGGTAAGAAAAGGAATATTGGCTGGAGTCTGGAATGCAGGAACATGTGTGTGTATGTGTGCGCAGGTGCGTGTGAGTGTTTATGTACCTAGATAAGTTTAGATGAGCCTGGAGAATTAACAAGCCATGCTTGTATTTTACAAAAGTGCACTCAAGAGGAGACACAAGTTGGAAACCATTGCAGAAATACAATAAGACATAGTGGTGACATTTAACCTAAGTTCATGATGATGAATTTGAAGAGAAATTCTAGGCCCTGGCTTAGAAAACAACATGAAAAAAGACTTGGTTCTTCAGGAACACAATTTTCACAGAGAAACTTCACTACAAATAGAATTTGCACACTGCTTACTTGGATGTATATATCACTGCTTACTTGGATGAAATATATGCATATGCTTCCATTTACAGATGAATTATTTCATCACTGAAAGAAAAAGTGCACTTCAGTTCTACACTAAAAATATATTTGCCTACAAATTTACCTACACCAGACAGTTTTACCTGCTATTTTTGAAAGGTGAAGCAATTGCTTGATTTATTATTTTAAACTTATGAGTGCACTTTTAAATTGCTATTAATTAAATGAAAATTATTTTAACTTGAATAGATATATAAGGATATTTGATGTTGCTTGGTAGCTTTTCTCATACAAATCTATTTTGCACATGAGATTTGCCAGGGAGTTGAAGCTGCCTCCTATTCTGCACCTGTTTATATGATTTGGTAATAGTCTTTTGTAGTGAAGGTTTATGAACATGGTGAAAATTTACATACATTCAATTGAGAGATATGATAAAATAGCATAACTCAAGTTTCAGCTATAATTTTGATAAATAGTTTTTAAACTGGTTTTTGGAGTTTGATGGAATCCCAAAGCAGTAGACAACAATTCTACTATTAAAAAGTGTTAACATTATTTTGGCTATAGACTCCAATTTTTGCTTAACAAAATAATTGTCATAATTATTTCATTACAATTTTTATATAAGAAGAGCTACATAATTCTCCTTTCACTCAGCACATTTTTTTTTTGAGATAGGGTCTTGCTCTGTTACCCAGACTGCAGTGCAGTGGCACGATCATGGCTCACTGTAGTCTCTACCTCCTGGGCTGAAGCAATCCTCCCACCTCCGCCCCCCAGGTAACTGGGACTACAGGTACATGCCACCACACCTGGCTAATTTTTGCATTTTTTGTAGAGACCAGATTTTACCATTTTGCCCAGGCCAGTCTTGAACTCCTGGGCTCAAGCAATCCACCCTCCTGGGCCTCCCAGAGCTGGGAGGGATTACAGGCATGAGTATACGCGTCCAACCTCATTTCTCTTTCTAAGATTAATTCTGCTTTTATTTCTGGTTGAATGTATGTTGAGAAATAATTGGCATGATGTTGTAATATTCACAATGCTTCAAAAATGTGAAAAAGGTATATGTGAATATTAATCACATAACTGATGAAATATATGAAATAATGAAGCCAAAGCTGGTCATTAAGAAATATTTATAAGCATTAGGTATAGAATTTCCAGATGTTGCCAAAGTTGTACATCCATGGGGCCAGTCATCATAAATTCTCATTGATGTTTAAAACGAGAGGAAGAAATACCCAATTAAATAGTAAATTGAAAATTATCTAATCTTCTTCCAGTGCATCTGCGTCGTCTTCTTTGTACTTATAAACTTCCATTGCACGTTGCATAGGAGTCTTAACAGAGTCATAAGTCCATCCCTTCCTGGTAAACAGCCTTTCAATGATGCCAGGCATTTCATAGCCCTTGCTTAGAATGAAATCCTTAAACGCAATCGGTCCATAAAGATTGTCAAGAATATCGGGTTCATCAGGCTTTTTAAGTAGGGGCTTGGAGTCAATCAAAGTTTCATCACTTGTTAGCTTTTCACACAACTTAGGCTTGAGGTACCATGGTCCTCCATGCCTCATCTTTGCAGGCTGTGAAAAATTCGGTGTTGTCTCCGTTTTCTTGTCCCAGTCTTTTTCCTGTGAGAATAATTCGACCTCATCCATTTCATCTAGCTCTACCTCGTACTGAAGCTCTGTGGCACACTCTTTTATCTTCTTAATCTGTTGGTTGTCATAGGTTGCTCTGTCCCCATGAATGCAGTCATACAGACGCCTGATGCATTCTTCATCAATTCCCATGTCTTGAGCCCACTTGAAGAACTCACTGAATTTTCTTGGTGTGTATTCAGGTTGAAGAGAGTCAGAAACGCCCTCTGTTGTGCTTGGTGTATCTTCCTGAAGTTGTTCTTTTAGATAGGATACTTGAATCTTTGGAAGCTCCGAGAATTGATGGGACATTGGAGCTTTGGGAGGCTCTGGGCAGAGATGAGACACTCCAATATTGGGAGGCTCCAGGAAAAGACTGGACATCCGACGAGTCTTGCGAGGTCCCGAGCGGAGACTGGACACCCGACGAGTCCTGGGAGGCCCTGGGCGGAAACTGGAAACCCGACGAGTCTTGGGAGGCTCCGGGCGGAGACTGGACACCGGACTAGTCTTGGGAGGTTCCCGGCAGAGATGGGACATCGGCGTCTCGAAAGGCCATGGGCAGAATCTCCCACAAGGGTATTTAGCAAACGCGGTGGGTTCCTCGTTTGTCTTCTCCCAGCCCTCACAACAAGCCGATGTGTCCTCCAGATTCTCCTCAGTATCCGTCAATTTCAGCACCTGTTGTAGGAAACTGGACACCCGATTAGTGTTGGGAAGTTCTGAGCAGAGATCAGAGACTTCAGTCTTGGGAGGCTCCGGGTGGAGATGAGACACTGGAGTCTCGGGAGACTCCAGGCAGAGATGAGACACTCCAGTCTCCGGAGGCTGTGGGCGGAGATGAGATACGCGGGTCTCAGGAGGCTCCGGGCAGAGATGGGATGATTCAGTCTCGGGAGGCTTCGGGCAGAGACTGGACATCCGGCAGGTCTTGGGAGGCTCTGGGTGAAGATGAGACGCCGGAGTCTTGGGAGGCTCTGGGCAGAGATGGGGCACCCTAGTCTCGGGAGGCCACGGGTAGAATTCCCCACAAGGGTATTTGCCAGGCTCGGTGGGTTCTTTGGTTGCCTTCTCCCAGTCCTCACAACAAGCCCATGCGCCCTCCAGCTTCCTCTCAGGATCCTGCGGTTTCAGCACCTGTCGAAGGAGATCTGGAGGCTTATCTTCTCCCACATTGGGGTGAATGGCCAAGGGATGCTGGGCCATCAGCTGGCCTTCCACTTCCTCTACGGACGCCTTACGTGTTAGCTGAGCTGGCAAGAGTCTGCAAAATCGGGCCGCTTCCTTGAGCGGCTTTTTCTTTCTGCTTTTGGGGTCAGCATAGGCACCTCTGCTAGAGATTTTGGGGAGTGAGAACTCGTCCCGGCGACAAACTAGCGTATCTTCGGGAGATGGAGAGTCGTACCAGAAGTCGTCCATGCCCCCCTTCACAAATATCCAGTTCTCGGTGTTTATGGGTGGCAACTTCAGGCGCCTGTGCTTGTGCTCCCCGAAGCGCTTAGAAGGCGATGTGTCACAGTACCAGGGCGTGGAGTCCATTCCTGGGGAATTCGGCCGGTCCTGTGGCCTCTGGTCCCCCATGGTGGTCCTCGCTGGGCTGCCACCTCTCCTGCTTCAGCGGTTCCTGATCCCTGCGGCTCTGGTCGCTAGGAGACCGCGAGCCACGCGCAACCCAGGTTCTTCCGGGAGGCGGGGCAGCTCTGACGTCACATGCGCAGCCCGGATTCTAACAGGTGTCTAGTGGAATCTCATTCTGGGTTTCATTTGCATTTCCTAATGACTGCTCGTATTGAACATCTCTATATTTGGTTATTTGTCATCCTTATCTCTCCTTGATTGAAGCTTCTGTTCATTTTTTCCCCATTTTTTAAACCGGGTTGCTGGGTATATTTAGTTTTGACAATTCTTCTTCTGTTCTACATGTAAATCCGTTATCACATACATGATTTGCAAATTTTTCTCTTCATCCTTGGCTTTTCTCTTTCATTGTCTTAACAGTGTGTTTCAAAGAGAAGTTTTTTTTTTTATTTGATGAAGTCCACTTTATTAATTCCTTCTTTTACATATTGTGGTTCTTTTGATGTATCTGTGAAAACTTTGCCTTTCCAAAGGTCACAAAGACTTTTTAAAATTTAAATCTCTTTAAAGTTTTGTAAACAGCACACGATATAGATCAAAGTTTTTATTTCAAAAAATGTTTCTATACCTATGTTTATCTGGTAATTTCTGAACTATTTTTGTAAAGACTATCTTTTCTCCACTGAATTACCTTTGGAAATTTGTAGAATACAAGTGGTCTATATTTTTTTGTGGGTCAACTTTTTGGTACTCTTTTCTCTTTCAGATTTTTCTCTCACACAAGTTTCACCCTCTGTTGATTACTTAAGCTTTATAATAAATCTAGAAATTAGCCTGTGTTAGTCCTTTAACAGTGTTCTTTTATGAAGTTGGTTCTTCTAGGTCCTTTGAATTTCTATAGAAATTTTAAAATCAGTTTGTCAATGTCTAAAAAAAAATCCTGTTGGGATTTTGATTAGGATTCTGTTGAATCTACAGGTAAATTTGAGGATAATTGACATATTAACAATAGGAAGTATTCTGACCACTGAAAAAGGTACATTTTTCCATTTGTTTATGTGATTTTTAATTTTCTCAGGAATATTTTGTATTTCTTAGTGTATTTGTCTTTCACATTTTTTTCTCTCCAGATTTTTCCTAAACATTGCTTTTGATAGTATTATATGTAGTATTTTTAACTGCAATTTCCAATTTTTTTGTTGTTAGTATATATAAAAAATAATTTTCGTATATCCATCTTGTATCATACAACCTTGATAAACTCACTTATTACTTCCAGGAGCATTTTTGCAGATTTCATTGAATTTTCTATATATATGATAACGTTATCTGTGAATAAAGACAGTTTCCCTTCTTTCCTTCCAAACTGAATATTTTCATCCCCCACCCTGCCCATTCCAGTTGCAATCCTTGATTTTCCTTTGACTAGCATCAGTTAAATTTTTGTCTCTCTTATGGTGTTTAAAATGATACCTATGAAAAAGCTTTTTTGTAAATGAATTATAGACAAATTCAGCTTGCATTATTCCTTAACCATATCATTTTATCATCACATAGTTTTTTTCTGTACATTCTTATCCATTTTTAAAAAGAAGGTTTCTTATTTCCCTTGTTAGGTGCAGCTGAACAATATTTTCTACCATTACTAGCAGGTACATCTTAGTTTCTCCTTGTAAATGTGGCATGATCAATGCCTCTCTTCCCTTTCACTCCTTCTCTGTGAAATAGACACAATATATATTCCTCTTCAGTATCTCATTAAATCAAAGAAATGGATTATGTGTAAATCAAGATAATCTATATAATGTGATTTTGTATAGTGTCTAGCACAGAATAAGTATCCAGTAAAGTATTGTTATTTTATATAGTATTACTACAGTTTGAAAATAAAAATATTCTACATTCAGTGTATAAATAATGGAGAAGCAGAAATCATACAGATCTATTACATGTCACAAATATTTTCATTTATTGATTATAAGAATCTGTTAAACTCTCAACATACTTAGTAGATTTCATAATGTGAAGTTGGTAAGACCATTTTGATATGGATTTATTTTTAACTTTCTTACTTGGAAAAATTGCATGGAATGTATGTTAAATTCAAGAGCCAATGCTTCAACAATTCTCTGTAACAGTATTCTAACCAGCAAGCTCATATGTGTACTCACTTATCTAAAATGGGTGAAGGTCTGAATAAAACTTCTATATTCTAAATAATCCCAGAGAAAAAGACAAATCGAAGCTCTTAAAGGTCAACTGGGCATCTTCAAAGTGTTTCCTGTGACTGTTCATTAAAACAGTTTTTGTACCATACAGCCATTTCATTTTTTCCATGTTTCAAATTAGAATATCATATAAAACACTCATATCCAGAATACATAAATAATCATTAATACTTAACAATGAGACAACAAAGAATACAAAACAAACTGTGTAATACATAGTAATTTAACATGTATAGAGATATACAGCTAAAGAAATAATTACAGTTGTGTGCACATATTGGTTAGCATATACATGCATATATTCTATAGCTCTGTCTCCTGAGAAACTAGAAAAAAATGACTCATTCCTTGGAGAAATGAGTAACTCTGGGCCTGGGGCATTGAAAACACAAGATGGGGCTGGAGTAATATGTTATGCCAGAAAATACAGAAGTTCTCAGAAAACAAAAGGATAAAAGCAGATCAGGAGCCAAACTGAAAGAGCACTCAATGGCCAAAGTTAAAACAAGTGAAGCAACACAAGAATTAAAATTTAAAAATTATAACACAGTATAAAATAAAATAGCCATGAGTCCATACTGATATAAATAATTCTACAAATAAATAAATGAAAAAAAAATGTGCAAATCTGTCTTACGAAGAATTTCAAAAAATGTACATAGATACTCCTCCCTCCAGGAGGTGGAGTTTAAATGCCCTCCACAGAGAGTGGGCTGGATTCTAAAAAGTAGAATATGGAAAGGGAAAAATACTGACCTTTTAGTGGAGAAGCATGGCAGTTCTCTCCTTAACCAAGTGATCAATGTTAATATCAGCAGTGAGAAGTCACGTTGGTATCATGCACTCCTCTGATAGGATGTGATGAGAAAAACACTTCACCTCCATAGTATTCTTCTCTAAATTCCAGATTTCTAGTCTAATGAGGAGAAAACCTCTAACAAACCCAAGTCCAGGGACATTCTACAAAATTCTCAAGTACTCCTCCAAACCATAAAGGTCATGGGAAACAAGTAAAGGGTGAGAACCGGTCATAGACTTTAGATTAAAGAGACATGAGAACTAAATTCAATGTGGTAGGCTGGGTTGAATCCTGTCACCAAAAAAGAGCATGGGTGTAAAAAATTTACAAATGTAAATAAAGTTTGAAGTTTAGTTAATAGTAATATGTCAATGTTAATTTTTTAGTTTAAATGCATGTGCAATGTAAGATATTAATTTTAGGGGAAGCTGAGTAAAATGTGCATGAAAATGCTGTGTACAGTCTTTGCAACTAGTTCATAAATCAAAAATTATTCTAAAATAAAAGGCTTCCATTTTAAACTATATATTGCATCAGGATAAATTATCAGCAAATCACTATTAATTATACAAGAGAGAAAGCTGTAGCTTCTTTAAAACGCATACCTGTGGCCCACTCCACACCATATACAGTAGATCATAAATTTTTCAAAGTGGAGCCAGTCATCTATATTTTACATGGTCTCTAACTTATACACACCAATACGTTAGAATTACTTTTCTAAAGCTGTGCCTTTCATAGGCCCCAAAGACTTTCAAAGAGTTTAAAAACCA
Organism: Cacajao melanocephalus; assembly: GCA_963573385.1. Lineage (NCBI taxonomy): Eukaryota > Metazoa > Chordata > Mammalia > Primates > Pitheciidae > Cacajao > Cacajao melanocephalus. The sequence continues at coordinate 10,850 of CAUYLG010007595.1, forward strand.
CAGTAGTTATGGTATTATCCAAAGTCACCAAATTTGGAGAAAATTAAATTTCAGCAAGTGCTACATAGGACTGTGAAAATCAGATAGTGGAGCCTGTGGACAAAATAGTTCACTTTGATAACATGTACATACCTGGTGGGCCCACAGGATAATGAAGTCATGATAGAAGAGTCATGAAGATACAAAGTTTGGTGAGTACCAACTATGAGCGAAAGCAACTTACTTGTCCAAACAGCCCTTCTTGGGTTAAAGAAAACTGACATCACTATAGAGTAAAAAGAAATTACAACTGGCCCGTTCAGTCAACAAGCAACAACCGCCTTAGTATGAAGTGTTACTCCAGAAATGAATA
>CAUYLG010007597.1:0-15575 GCA_963573385.1 Cacajao melanocephalus
CCTGTTGTGGGAAGGACCTGGTGGGAGATAATTTGAATCATGGGGGCAGTTTCCCCCATACTGTTCTCATGGTAGTGAATAAATCTCATGAGATCCGATGGTTTTATCCGTGGTTTCTGCTTTTGCATCTTCCTCATTTTCTTTTGCTGCCACCGTGTAAGAAGTGCCTTTCATCTCCCACCATGATTCTGAGGCCTTCCCAGCCATGTGGAACTATAAGTCCAGTTAAGCCTCTTTTTCTTCCCAGTCTCGGGTATGTCTTCATCAGTAGCATGAAAACAGACTCATACACTCATTCTCTTGAACATGGATAGGTGTACCTTTTCTTTACTCAAATAATAAATACATGTTGCACACCTACTATGTACTCAGAACTGTGTTAGGTATTGTGAGTGATACAGAAAACAAAGTGCCTGCCCTCTGGATTTTATTATTATCCAAGGCATACAACTAATGAGAACTTGTTTGGAGTAGCTGCAGGGGAGTGCAGCTACTTGTATACTTTGACCGAAGACTGGCCCTCCTCTATCCGGAATGGTTGTCCTCTTTGACTGAGCGCATAGCTTCAGGAGGGACATACCTGGACTGGTGAGGGAGGAAGGGGACACCCACCTAGCCAACCATATCAGCTGAATCAATCCTGGCAATGGATGGGCTGACAGATGTCTCAGCCAGATTGCCCTCACATCCCACACAACTAATAAGTGCTAAGATGTGTACTTCTTCCAGAGGAGTTCAAAGAAAGAGACTACTGTGAGTAGCGAAAGGTCTCATTATGGGTAGTATACAAAATAGATCATATTAAGTGACATGTTTCTTGACATCCATGCCTTCTATATATTTCTGTGTAATTCAAGGGGAACTATATCTCAGTTCTGCTGTTCTCACAGTTCAAGTTGAAATAATCTTTTAGGTAAGATTTGCTTGCAGTAAGTTTCTTTTGGTATTTAAGTAACTGAATTATCTTGGATAAGCTATAAAATAGAACACCAATTATCACATTCAACTCCATGACAAGTAGTATTATAGTAAGATTCTAATATAGGATCATTCTCCTGGGAATTTGATTCTATTTAATCCTTTCATTCCCTTTATTTCAAAGTTCTAGATATTTAATTTAAATATATGTGTGTGTATATATATATATATATATATATATATATATATATGAATGTCTTCCTTCTTTTCTTTTCTTTTTTTTTTTTTTTGAGACAGTCTCACTCTGTCACCCAGGCTGGAGTGCAGTGGTGCAATCTCGGCTCACTGAAACCTCTGCCTCCCAGGTTCAAATAATTCCCGTGCTTTAGCCTCCTGAGTAGCTGGGAATACAGGCACAAGCCACCACACCTGGCTAATTTTTGTATTTTAGTGGAGATGGGGTTTCACCATCTTGGCCAGGCTGGTCTCGAACTCCTGACTTCAAGTGATCCACCTGCCTTGCAATATAAGAATTTCAAAAGACCTTTATTAGTGGCATACCTGGTGAGCTTTTAGGAATTGGGAGGGGTCCTCTCCTGTAAGAAATGAAAACCAAAGTCTTTTAGATAAGTTCTTGTTATTTTTATAAGTTTTTACTTCTTGCTACAAGCCTGTTGTACTCTAATCAGAACTGGTTTCTGCGCTGGAGGATCAAGAAAGCTCACCTGAAGCAAATGATCTGTAGCACTGACCTATGGAAATCTAAGTTGCAGACACTGTATTATGCCACGAGGCAGGATGCGTAGTGATTAGGAGCACAGAGCCTTATACCCACAACCTGAACTGGCAAGATTAAAATCTCAGCTGAGTGGGAAAGACTTCCTGATTGCCTTGAACATCCACATTCTCAAAAGTAAAATAGGAAGTATAAACAGGTCCTACCTTGTTGTGGGGATTAAGTCAGTTAATTCACACTAACTGTTTTGAACTGTGCCTGGCATGCTTAAATGTTGATAATGATCATGCAATCCTTCCCAGGCATTCCCTGTCTTTAATAAAACTGGACTGAAAATTCAAAAGCTTAGACTGTAAGCTGACTATGTCAAACAAAAGTGTCTCTTCCCACAGGATCCTTTCCATGAATGGGAGCAAACTTTTTGAGTAAACGGCTGAGGAGTAAATGATTGAGACTTTGCTGGCCACATACTATCTCTCTTGCAACTCTACTCAACTCTAGTGGCAAAGCAGGCACAGACAAAACCTCAGTGAGTGAGGGTGCCTGTGTGCCCATAAAACTTCATAGAGGAACACTGACATTTGAATTTCAAGTAATTCTCACATGTCACAAAATAGTATCCTCTTGATTTTCTTCCAGCCATTTAAAAATGTCAAGACTATTCTTAACTCCCAGGGGCCATAGTTTGCTGACTCCTGCTTTCTACAGGCTGTAAGAAAAGTAAAGGATTCATACATAAATAATAATGACCAAGTTCAAGCATGATATACTCCTCCCTGAACTATGACTATTAAAATTTACTTAACATTTGTCCTAAAAATGCTATTTCCAAAAAGCAAGCAGCCTCATTAAGCATATGCAGTAGTAGATATGCTCCAGTTCTAATAAGTCTTAGAACATTCATGATAACAATGTTTGCTAAAAGTACCTTTCTTCATGTGAAAAGCAGCTGGTTATTACCTTGCCAAGTTAGGCCCTGTAGCCTTTCCTGGTGGGGCTGCATTCCTCTGGGTTGAGTAGAAATTCTCATACATGATGGGTGCTAGGAGAGTCACCAAGAAACAGGACATGAAGAGGCAGGTGTCTTTCATCCTTAATGGCATCTAACAAGAAAGACTAACAGAATTGTGTATAACACTCCCCACCCCATTGCCCCATTCACCTGGTGGAATCTGTCCAGTTTTGCGTTGATTCACAAAGTATTCAATGTCCTTCTGAATGCTGCACATTTCTAAACTCTTTCGGACTTTTTCGTACATCTAATAAAAAGAAGGTCAATTAATAGGTAGAGGCATGTTGAAGATAATTGTGATACAGCTCCTTAAAAACATGGGTTTAAGGTCAGGTGCAGTGGCTCACACCTATAATCCCAGCACTTTGGGAGGCTGAGGCGGGCGGTTCACAAAGTCAAGAGTTCGAGACCAGCTTGGCCAACATAGTGAAACCCCGTCTCTACTAAAATACAAAAAATTAGCCGGGCATGGTGGCAGGTGCCTGTAATCCCAGCTACTCAGGAGGCTGAGGCAGGAGAAATTGCTTAAACCTGGGAGGCAGAGGTTGCAGTGAGCGGAGATCGTACCATTGCACTACAACCCAGGAGACAGTGTGAGACTCTGTCTCAAAAACAAACAAACAAACAAACAAAAAACATGGGTTTGATAAAGAGCTGACTTCCAAATTTTCTTGTGAAAGGAAAAAGAACACATTCCAAAGTCCCAGATTCATATTAGAGCTTTTTATCTGATTCATACCTGCTATCAATTTCTTAAAGATGACAGAAAATGTATTTTTGTGTCAGGACAAAAACCTTGGCTGAATTTTGTTGTTGTTGTTGTTGAGACAGAGTCTCACTATGTCACCTGGACTGGAGTGCAGTGGTGCAATCTTGGCTCACTGCAACCTCCGCCTCCCAGGTTCAAGCAAGTCTCCTATCTCAACCCCCTGAGTAGCTGGGATCACAGGCAGGCGTCACCATGCCTGGCTAATTTTTGTATTTTTAGTAGAGACAGGATTTCACTCTGTTGGCCAGGCTGGTCTTGAACTCTTGACCTCAGTTGATCTGCCCACCTCAGCTTTCCAAAGTGTTGAGATTACAGGTGTGAGCCACCATGCCCCGCCTTGGCTGAAATTTTTTAAAAATACTGATGGAACCAAAAACTAGATATCAAGTCCTATGGCACAAGACCAATGCCACACACATATGCAAAGACAATTACTTAAGGAAGAGTTTTTCATTCAATCCCATTGGTTTTCTGGGTGTTTAGTTGTTCTTCTAAAGTGAATGTCTCATCTAAGTGAAAGCAGCTACTCCTTAGCAAAGAAGGTTGTGATAACTTGATTTGATGCCTCTGAGACCTGGGGAGCCCATTACCATTGCTGTGTATAGATTAAGCCTGGATAATAGACCAGGGAATGCTGTTGAGGTAAGTCTGAGCCCTGGAGCAATCATTAGTCTCGGCAAGGGTCAATCTCCTAGTACTTGGTGCTGTCCTGGAATGACCCCATTCCAAAATGAAGCTGTGTCTGGGATGCACATACATGTTGTGACATCTGTCTTTCATACATGAAACTCTCTTTGGGTTCTATCTGTTCTCCTTCCCTAACTCTGAATTTTCTTTTGTGCCCTAACTCTGAATTAATTTCTTTCTTTTTTTTTTTTTTTTTTTTTTATCCTTTCTCTGTCACCCAGGCTGGAGTGCAATGGTGCAATCTCAGCTCACTGTAGCCTCCGCCTCCTGGGTTCAAACAATTCTACCACCTCAGCCTCCCAAGTGGCTGAGATTACAGAGGTGCACCACCACGCCCTGCTAATTTTTGCATTTTTAGTAGAGACGGGGTTTCACCATGTTGGCCAGGCTGGTCTCGAACTCCTGACCTCAGGTGATCCACCAGCCTCAGCCTCCCAAAGTTCTGGGATTACAGAAGTGAGTCATTGCTCCCAGCCGTGAATCTCTTAATGAGAAAATCTTGGTGGTAAATGAGCCAAAAGTCAGGTTGGTTACATGTTATCTGGACCCTTCTATCAACTCACTGTATGGCCTTAGGCAAGTCACCTTACCTTACGAGGGGCGAAGTAGGGGTGGTGAACTAATCAACATCTACAGTTCCTTCTACTCTAAAGTATCCAACATGCACAGGACAATCCTCAGTGGATGCCTCTGACTTACTTCATCACTGGTGACACATTGTTGCGACAGCTGATTCACATGTAACCACATTGCATTCCGGAAGAAGTTTATTCGTTCACATTCTTGAGCCTCAAACACCTACAGAAAAATAGCTACATGTATATAAATATGCAAGGAAAGGGGCTGTTCATTTAGGCTGCCTGTGATTTAAGAAACAGTGTTAACCTTCAGTTATCTGTAAACTTATTGTCCAGTTTAGAAGACTTCTCCCCTACCCCTGAGGATGCTCATAAACTCATACCACAAAAAATCCAAACCAGTCCTAGTATCATAGTAACACACACAGGCTTGGAAATAGTTTTGATGGTAAAAAATAATGATGATCCCAGATACCAATGTTCTAACTGAGTTCTTACTGACATTTCCATCTATCTAACATCATCTCTACCTGAGCAGCCTGCCAGAGCCTCAGATTCAAAATGCTGCCCCTTCTACCCTGGGATGAATGCTTTTGACTGGCAAGATGGTCATAACTGTTGATGCTGGTTGATGAGTACATGGGAAACTGCATTCGTCTTCTATCTTTGTGTATGTTTAATTGTTTTTACTTAATAAAAAGGTTAAAATAAAAGTCATTGCCTAAGATATAGTTTATTGGATATAAACAAATATCACCTTTAGAAAAATTAAGTTATTCTACAAAGCACATAATATTCTATTCAACAGTGGTATATCAACAGTGATATATCAGTGTATGTTAAAAATCTTGAATACCATAGCTATTTTTAACAATGAATGAATTTTATATACCACAGCCTTTTTTCCACTCTATGAGGAGAAAAGGATGGGGACAGGCGTGGCTATAAGTAGTTCTTATACTTAAATTCACATCAGAATTACTTGGAAGGTTTATTAGCATAGAGATTGCTGGGCTCTACCCCCACAGTTTCTGATTCAATTTTATATACCATACTATAGATTTTATTCAAAACGATAAAATTTTGAATGCCTTTTAAAGTTTGCTACATTTTAAAACTTGTTATAAACTAAAACTTCAAACATATACAACAATAGAGAGGTACAGACAGTATGATGAATCTCTATGTGCTCATCGCCAGCTTTAACATTTATCAACTCACAACCAATTCTGTTTTATCTATGTCTCTACCATCTAACCGTATTCTCTGGAGTATTTTGAAATAAATGCATTATTTCACTTCCAAATTTTTCATATCTATATAACATAGCATAATAATTTAATAATATTACATTCTTTTTATTATGGAATATTTCATATAGAATCAGAGAGCAGCACAGTAAATATCTACATACCAACCACCTAGCTTTGTGGAAAACTTTGGCCACATTTATTTCAGAGTCTGTAAAAGCCCCTGTGTGATTTACCCAGTTTCTATCACCTTCCTCCTTCCCCAGATAGACATTATTCTGAATTGTATCATTCCTATGCAGTTTTTTTGGAGGGGAAGGGATTGTTTGAGTGTTTTGTTTTTTTGATTTTTATTTTGTTTTGTTTAGAGACAGGGTCTCACTTTGTCACCCAGGCTGGAGCACAGTGGTGCACTCATGGTTCACTGTAGCCTCAAACTTGCAGGCTCAAGCGATTCTCCCGCCTCAGGTTCCCAAGTAGCCTCTGCCACCATGCCCGGCTAATTTTTGTCTTTCTCTGTAGAGACAAAATTTTGCTGTGTTGCCCAGGCTGGTTTCGAACTCCTGAGCTCAAGCAATCCGCCCGCATAGCCTCCTAAAGGGCTGGGACTATAGGCATCAGCCACCCCGCCCAGACTTTATGCAGGTTTTTACACTATATATGTATCCATAAAACATATATGATATTGCTTTACATGTTTTTAAAACCTTATTTAAGAATGACCTCATTCCAGGCTTTCCCCTAAGAATGTGGAGTTAAAGAGGTAAAACAGAAAACGGTGTTTTAGGAGAAGTATAATGACCCACGGTATCAGATAACAAAGACAGGTCAAATAAGATTAGAAACTGCAAAGCCCCACTGGCCCTTGTATCAAGGGATTGCTGGTGCCCTCCAAGAGAGCAGCTGCAGAGAAGCAAATCCCAGATGCCACAGGCTGGGGCAGACAGGATAAAATGGACTTGGAGACAACTCCTTCAAAAAGCGTGGCTGTGAAGAAGGGCAGAGTTAGTAGGGGTCACAGATAGAAAGCGAGAACTGCTGGTTTTGTTTTTTGCCTTTTTTTTTTTTTTTTTTTTTTTGAGATGGAGTCTCACTCTGTTGCCCAGGCTAGAGTGCCGTGGCACAATCTCCGCTCACTGCAAACTCCACCTCCCAGGTTCAAGTGATTCTCCCACCTCAGCCTCCCAAGTAGCTGAGATTACAGGTGCTGCCACCACACCTGACTAATTTTTATATTTTTAATAGAGACAGGGTTTCACTATGTTGGCCAGGCTAGTGTTGAACTCCTGACCTCAGGTGATCTGCCTACCTTGGCCTCCCAAAGTGCTGGGATTACAGGTGTGAGCCACTGTGCCCAGCCAAACTGGTGAGTTTTTAAGCTAGGAGAGAGCTGAGTCTGTGTACAAGAAAACAGAAGTTCACAAGTTCTGTATGCCCAAGAAGGTGGGGAAAGGCTAGCTGGATGAGAAGGAACTTGAATGAGGAACAGCCCCTTTTCCACTCTAAGAGGGAAAAAGGAGTGGGGCAAGCGTGTCTGTCAATGATTCTCATACTTGAAATCGCATCAGAATCACTTGGAAGGCTTATAAACACAGAGATTGCTGGGCTCTACCCCCAGAGTTTCTGATTCAGTAGCTCTGGGGTTGGTCTGAGAACCTGCATTTCTAAGAAGTTCCCAGGGGATGCTGATGCTACTGGTCATAGGACCTCACTTTGAGAAACACTGGAAGAAAATGTGTAGGCAGGGTGACAGAAACTTAAGTTTCTTTAAAAAGCTTCCAAGTTATGTTTTTTATTTTCTTTTGGAAATTGTGAGGTCATTTGCAGCAAATGCAGGGGAGCAGTGGTAAAATTGAAGGTAAGAGGATAGTTAAAAAATAAAACCTCCAGCCAGGCACGGTGGCTGATGCCTCTAATCCCAACAACTCAGGAGGGCAAGGTGGAAGGATTGCTTGAGACTAGCCTGGGCAACATAGCAAGACCCTGTCTCTTTAAAAAATAAAATAAATAATAAATAATTAACAAGGCGTGGTGGTGCACACCTGTAGTCCCATCTACTTCATTTAAGCTCAGCAGTTTGAGGCTGCAGTGAGCTCTGATCATACCACTGCACTCCAGCCTGGGTGATAGAGTGAGACCCAGACTCAAACAAAAATGACACAAACAAACCTCCAAAGCCCGCTTACTTGCTGTCAGTATTCCCTTTAGAACCTGTTGAGTACAGGCCAGGCTCTCCAAAGGTAATTACTTAATCAACCATTCACTGATTCAGCTATTCTATACCTGTGCTAACCCAACATTAGACTAAAGCTTTGAAGAGTTGGACAGCATGGCCAGGATGGGAACGAGGCAGACAAGGTTTAGGAAAAACTATTCCAGTTCCTTCCATTCTTCACTTAAATTTCTGATTTCTTTATTTTTTTCTGGAGACAGAGCCTTGCTCTGTCACCCAGGCTGGAGTGCAGTGGCACAATTTCGGCTCACTGCAACCTCCCCCTCCTGGGTTCAAGAAATTCTCCTGCCTCAGACTCTCGAGTAGCTGGGATTACAGATGTGTGCCACCATGCTGGGCTAATTTTTGTATTTTTAATAGAGACGGGGTTTCACCATGTTGGTCAGACTGGTCTTGAACTCCTGACCTCAGGTAATCCACCTGCCTTGGCCTCCCAAAGTGCTGGGATTACAGGCATGAGCCACCAGATCCAGCCAAATTTTTGCTTTCTAATTTGCCCTCAAGCTCTGTAACTCTCTGAGAATCAGGACAGATCATTTCTACAAAAGAAGACCCTCCAGGTTCTGGGCAGACAACCCGCCCCCCAGCTCCCCACCCTCCCATCCCCCACCCCCCATCCTCCTCACCCCCATCCCCCCACAGCAGCTTCTGGGTTACCCTACGTGTACCTCGCAGGCCTTGATGTGCTCACTCTGCCACTCTTCTCGGACCTTATTCAGGGTGCTGACATGCAGCATGTATGCTTTGTCTGCAACGGAAGGGAGAGACCTGGGTCAGAAATTAGACAGGAAGGTGGCTCCCAGATACATCCACAGGCTCATCTGAGATGGCAACAGAAACTCATTCGAGTTGTGCTGAGCTCACAAGGCCCCCAGGACTCTGAGCATTGGGAATTATTACATCTCTCACCCTCATCATATTTTGTGAAGCAGGCGAAGGAGGGTATCACTTTCTTTTTAAACATTGGACCAAACGTTGAAAAAGAAATGTTCTAAGGAAGGAGAAGTGAAAGCTAATAAGAAACCTCAGCCAGAGTTTTCTTTGTCTCATTCCACCTCAACATTTCCCATCAGTTTTCATTTTCAGAATTGTCTGATGAAGGATGCAGAGAAGAGAACTATCCTGAGCCCTAAAGGGGCACAAAGTCACTTTAGTTTCTAATTTAGAGACTAAGATCTTACGTAACTACAGTCATGAGAGATATTTCCTGCAGGATATTCTGAGAATTAAAAGCTTTTGCAAATGCCTGGTTTGGGTCTTAGATTTCAGTGATAATAAGGCCTTGAAGCTTGGCTGTTTCACAATAGATAAGGGCTGCCACGGCTGAAATGGGCTTTTACATAGATGCCCCAGTATATCAGAGGAAGCATCTGATTACAAAGCCGCTATCACATGACTCCACCACCACCACTCATTCCCATGTAAGGCAGCAAGATCTAACCAGACAGCGGCCAGAAACGGCTGCCTCATAGCTTCCTCCCACCTTCTGGGATTCTAATACACCCTCCCTTCCTCTCTCCTCTTCTTTCCTTTCCTCCCTTCCTTCTTCTCTCCCTTCGTTCCTCCCTTTCTCTGCCTGATATCTCCCTAATCCTGCTGTATATCCATAATGTGCTCTCTTTAAGGTATATAAAACTCCCTTTCTCAGGGGCACATTTACGATAATGTAAACCCCACCAGCAACCCTCCCCCATTCGCAGGAACTACCTCCTCACCTGAGTCCTCTACTGCAGTCTTTGAAGTTGCCAGTTTCACGAAAAGCTGTGAAAACAAACAAACAAAAAAAGAGCAAGTGTGGAGAATGCTAGGCAAAGCTTCCATAGGCAAAACAGATCGAAAAGCAGTAACTATGGAGAGACCAAGTCTAGTGCAAGTCCTATGTACATTTCCCTCGTGAGCAAATCATTCAGCGTGCCCTGCAATCTTACCCATCTTGCAAAATATCCGTAAAGCATCTTGCCTAGTGTCTTCCTAAAGACACACGCCACCCTCTGGTTACAGAAGTCTTATATCTAGATTTTACAGAGTTAAATTTGTAATCCACCCAAGCAAAAGGCAGCCTGACTACAAAGAATACATGAGCTGAGTCTTTTAAGAAAAATGAAAAAAACTGTGAAACTCCTCCAACCTCTTATCACCCCCACTCCCTCCCTCATGGCCATGCTTCTATCGCTCTTCCCCCAACCCCCAAAAATGTGGCAGTGGTTTTTCAGGTTTGGAAGACCCCAAAACGTGAAGGAAGATACTCCAGGGGTTTAGGGTACAGGTTCTTTTCTTATGAAGATTCCTAATTGGCTGTAGCCTGATACAGGTAAATCTGGCATTTTTCAGGTTGTCAGCCCTCCCAGGTACCTTTTCCTGCTGCTTCGGGTTTACCAGGTTGGCACTCCGGTTGACGGCCTGTTCTGCCTCATCTTTGTCCCGGCATTTCTGCTCATAGTTCTTCTTTGCCTTTGCCATTATGAACAAAGAGGACCAAAACAAATGAGCAGAATGTAACTTTGAAATGCAGCCCCCTTGGTGCAGAAGTCCAGCATGGACAGGGCCCTCTGATTAGCACTCCGATTGTCACTAAGCCATGGGCTCCCAGAGGGCAAATGCTCTTTCTTATCAATCTTTGAAAGCTCATCCTCTCTCTCTAGCCCTTTTTCAAATTATGTAACAGTGGCAACCTGATCAAAGAAGTAATAACTCCTATTTGGCAACACAAAATACATGAGCTTTAAAAATGAACTGATAACAAAAGATGGAATTTGAAATAGACAAAATTAAGGCCGGGCACTATGGCTCATGCCGATAATTCCAACACTTTCAGAGGCTGAAGTGTGTAGACTGCTTGACCCCAGGAGTTCAAGACCAGCCTGGGCAACGTGGTGAAACCCCATCTCTACAAAAAATACAAAACTTAGCTAGGCATGGTGGCACACACCTGTGGTCCCAGCTACTTGGGAGGCTGAGCTGGGAGGGTCACTTGTGCCCGGGAGTTCAAGGCTGCAGTGAGCTATGATCACGCCACTGTACTCCAGCCTGGGTGAAAGAGTGAGACTCTATCTCAAAATAACAACAATAACAAAAATTAAAATATTTATGTAATTCTGAAATGTGTGGTCTAAAATTTATGAGATATTCCTAATCCTCAGAATGTATTCTGATATGCCTCACCACAGGATGTGAACAGCGGGCAGGGCACCAATGCCATCATTTATTTTGCTTAAAGATATTCGTGTTCCTTATTGATTGGTTGATTGATTGATTGATGAGAAACAGTCTAGCTCTGTCACCCAAGCTGGAGTGCAGTGTTGCAATCTCTGCTCACTGCAGCCTCTGACTCCTGGGTTCCAGTGATTCTCCTGCCTCAGCCTCCCTGGTAGCTAAGGCAAGCGTCATCATGCCCAGCTAATTTTTATATTTTTAGTAGAGACAGGGTTTCACTATGTTGGCCAGACTGGTCTCGAACTCTTGACCTCAGGTGATCCCCCCTTACCTCGGCCTCCCAAAGTGCTGGGATTACAAATGTGAGCTACCACGCCTAGCCAGTGTTCCTTTTTTATTTAAAGAATTTTGTTTTATATAGTTTAAAGGTAGCCATGGTCTATCCTGTGCTACCGTTACCACCAGTATTATGGAAACAGTTCACAAACTATAATCATTGGTGAATCATAAAAATAATTTTCTGTTTCAACTATGAGAGCAAAGACTTTTTTCAACAGTATAGCTGCTTTTTCTTAATTCCAGGAATTGGGGAGAAAATCAACAAAGCTGTGGATCAAACAGTTAGCTAATATATAAAAATGATGAGAAAGAATGCTTGACAAGAATGAAGATACTCTTTCCTGGTTCTGGTTTCTCTGAGGATGTCTGCAAACCAGAGATTAAGCACTGAAGGCAGAGAGTCTGGGTTGGAATCCCAGCCCCACCATGGTCCACGTATTTTTGCACAAATGAGTTAGCCTCTCTGTACCTCAGTTTCCTCATCTGTAAAGTGGGGATTCTATATATAATTTTATATATTTATATATTTATTCTCAAATATATATTTTAAAAGTAGACATAGCTAGTACACATTTATTAAAAAATTGTGTTTATAAATGAAATTCAAACCCACAAAGCCAATAAAATTCAGGAGTTAAAGACCCAGGAGTTCATATGTATATTATTATTAATTTAAAAAGAAAAAAGATGCCTCTGCAGAGATGGTTTGATCTTGTCAAATATTTCATGGGCTTCTCCACATTTCTCAGCATCTATGCAATTCAGCAAACAAGTTCACAGTTATCTTCTCATGCTCTACAGACGTAAAAATATAAGTTCATATTTTTTCATAATTGCAAGAACCTAAGATATTCATGCAACAATATTTATGTAACAATTCTTTTTATGCAACAATATATTGGAGACATTTCTCTATATCAAGCATGATTCCTGCAGCTCAATAATTGTAATGGTTTTCAACACAAACACACATATTTGTTTTATATATGTATATATGGCATAATTTTCTTAACCAATCCTCTATTTGTGAATATTTATCTTATTTCCCTTTTTCTGTACTTGAAAGCACTGGATCTTTTTTTTTTTTTTTTTTTTTTTTGAGACGGAGTCTAGCTCTGTCACCAGGCTGGAGTGCAGTGGCACAATCTGAGCTCACTGCAACCTCCCCGTCCTGGGTTCAAGCAATTCTCCCACCTCAGCCTCCCAAGTAGCTGACACTACAAGCGCCCACCACCATACCCAGCTAATTTTTTTGTATTTTAATAGAGACAGGGTTTCAACATGTTGGCCAGGATCGTCTCAATCTCCTGACCTCATGATCCACCCATCTCAGCCTCCCAAAGTGCTGGGATTACACACATGAGCCACTGCACCCAGCCTCATTTTTTTATAACATAAAAATATTCTGATTTTATTTTGAGTAGTGCAAATTTATCTATACAGGACATATTCCTAGAAGTGTAATTGTCTGGCAAAAGAGTATAAATACATCAGACTTCCCTCCAAAATAGTTGCACCAATTTATACTCCTACCAAGAGTGTATGATAATATCTGTGTGAGCATATCGTTATTTTATTTGCATGTCTTTCAGGGGTATATCCTTTCTACTTCATGTCTTTTACCTACTTTTCCAGTGGAACATTTCTTATTTTTGGTTTGTAAGAGCTCAGTATATCAGGAATACCAATCAGCTATAAGTTACATAATACACTTACAAAGATTTTTCCCAATTTGTCATCTCTCATGGAACTATGTATAAGGTAATAATATTTTTCTTTCACTATAAAGAAGTCTAATATTTTAATGTTGTCAGAGTTATCCATTTTTCTCTATCCGCCTCTATTTTTTAATATAGCATGTTAAGCAGTTTTTCTCTGTTGCAACAGTCTTCAAAATTGTCTTTTTAAAGGTTACATAATTTATGTATCCTTCTGCAAGTATTGGTTATTAAACAATTTATAATTTTCATTATTATAAGTAGGGCACATGTTCATGCCTTTGTCTTTCTTGATTTTGGATGATTCCTGAAGACAGAGTCAGATTCTTGGCATAAGACTGATAAGCTACGATCACATTTATGACTCCACAAAATATTGCAAAAATACCTTTTAAAAAAACTTCTGGAGCTGGGCAAGGTGGCTCAAGCCTGTAATTCCAGCACTTTGGGAGGTGGGCAGATCACCTGAGGTCAGAGTTCAAGACCAGTCTGACCGACATGGAGAAACCTCATCTCTACTGAAAATACAAAATTAGCCGGGTGTGGTGGCACATGCCTGTAATCCCAGCTACTCAGAAGGCTGAGGCAAGAGAATCGCTTGAAACCAGGAGGTGGAGGTTGCGATGAGCTGAGATCGCACCATTGTACTCCAGCCTGGGCAATAAGAGCAAAACTCCATCTCAAAAAGAAAAAAAAAAAACTGGGAAGATGGAAGAGGTGTACTTTTGCCCATTCCTCCGCTTTGGTACAAGTAAAAACCCTACATAGTATATGTAAAACAAACATAAGAAAACACTGGGCCGGGCACAGTGGCTCATGCCTGTAATCCCAGCACTTTGGGAGGTCAAGGTGGGCAGATCGCCTGAGGTCGGGAGTTCAAGACCAGCCTAACCAACATGAAGAAACCTCATCTCTGCTAAAAATACAAAATTAGCCAAGCGTGGTGGTGCATGCCTGCAATCTCAGCTACTCGGGAGGCTGAGGCAAGAGAATTGCTTGAACCTGGGAAGCAGAGGTTGCAGTGAGCCAAGATCCTACCATTACACTTCAGCCTGGGCAATAAGAGCGAAACTCCAGCTCATTTAAAAAAAAAAAAAAAAAAAAAAAAGGCTCTGAAGGGTGGAGAGAAGAGGGCACACTGGCTAGTGACCTTGGACTCAAAGAGCAACCTGACAAGGAGTTCCCCAGATTTTCTTTTTGCCTCATTGATCACAGACTGAGTGCCAAAGAAGCATGCATCCCAGAAATACCAATGGTCATAGACAAAAAAAAAAAAAAAGCCTCAAGAAAAACCTGTTCTCTCTAACCAAAAGACCAGTAAAGGGGCAGCCTGCCAGGACAGAAACTTTAGAAAATAACCATTCTACTGAAGCCAAACACCGCATAAAACAACTGGGGCCCCCACCTCTCCACATCATCAAAGGCCAAGTGGAAAGTGTAAACTCTCACCACACCAGGCTCTAGAGACCACACAACTCCCCTGCCAAGGTGGCATCAGGGAACAAATGGGGAACCAGGACTTTCGCTCCCACCAGGAGGTAACAAAGCCTCTACACAGTGTCAGTGGGAACTATGTGGGGAACTCTGACTTCCACCTGTGCCGGGAAATAATGATATACACCCTCTCCCTGCTGGGGTGGTGTCCAGTGAGGTCTAATGGAGAGTGAGAACTTTAACCACTTTCCAGTACTGACTGGGTCCCACACACTCTGTGGTGTCAGTGGAGACCAAGAGCAGGGAACCTGGACTTTCACACTCACATGGCAGTAATGAGATGATGCCTCATTTTCCCCTGCTGGAGTGGTGTCCAGAGGAAGCTAACTAAAACAGAAGCCTAAAATAAAATCCAGAGTCTTCTGACACAATACCAAAAATACCCCCAAAATCAAATATCACTCTTCATATCAGAAAGATAAGAAACTGCATGAAAAAAAAAAAAGACAATCAACAGATGCCAAATCTAGATAACAGAGATGTTGGACTTATACGACAAAGATCTTACAGCATTCGTCATAAAAATATTCAGCAAGTGAGAGAGATCCAAGATGGCCAATTAACAACAGCTCAGGATTGTAGCTCCCAGTGAAAGCGCAGAGAGCGAGTGGACGCCGCACTTTCAGACGAATTTTTGTTGCCCACAGACTAGGAGATTCCCAGCGGAGGAGCCACACGGGTCGCCAGC
>CAUYLG010007599.1:0-10426 GCA_963573385.1 Cacajao melanocephalus
TAGCCTGGGCAGTAGAACAAGAATTCTGTTCTCTCTCCCTCTTTTTCTTCCTCTTTCTTTCTCTCGTACATTCTTTTTTTTTCTTTCTTTCACTCTCACTTTCTTTCCTCTCTTTTCCTTTCTTTAAAAAAAAAAAAAAAAAAAAAGAACAAGACAGCGAAAAGAAACATGCACAAGAAGGATACCAAATACAGTGTCTTTTATGACCTGACATTTTAGTTTTAAAACTACTTTCAGGTTTTTTATGGTTTTGACAACCACTTGTATTTTATATATTAAAGCTAATAACAGAACAATAGACGCAGCACCGTTATAGGTATAAAAAGGTGAATCTTTTTCCATTTTGTTTTTTTTTTCCTATGAGGTGAAGCTGTTTTTACTAACGTAGATCAAATAGCTTTACCTATTACTAACCCATTCTTGTCCTACTCCACCTTAGTAGCAGAATAAATTGTGGTTAGTAACCTATTTATTGAGATGAAGGCGGACAACACTGTTATGTTTGCCATTTTAAATCATTATTTTTTTTTCTAAATTAACTTCTAATTTTTATCTGTCTTAGTCAGCTTCAACTGGCACAACAAAATACCATAGAAAATTGAAATTTATTTTCTTACAGTTCTGGAAACTGGAAATTCAAGATCAGGGTGCCAGCATGGATGGTCAGGTAATGATTCTCTTCCTTGTTGCTGTGTGCTCACATGGCTTTTGTTGGTAGGCACATGAGAAGAGAGAAAGTGAACAAGCACTGTGGTGCCTCTTCTCCGTAAGGCTACTAATCCCATCACACCAAATTACCTTTCAAAGGTTCCATCTCCAAATACAATGACACTGGAAGTTAGGGCTTCCCTATATGAATTTTGGCCACATAAACTTTCAGTCCATAATATTATCAGACTTTTAATGCTATATGTCCTATTTATAATTAAAAGGATCTTAATTCTATCTCTATATGCTAGTCTGAATGGTCAGAGTACAACGAGTAAGTGCAACTATATGAACTTACATGAATAAGAACAGCTTTTTAATTATCTTAGTTCCAAATGTTTTCCTTAAATCACCTAATTCAAAACTTTTGTTTTAGATAAGATTATGAAGCTTGTGTTATTATGTTAGGAAACTGAGGCATAGTAAATTTAAATAATTGATTCAAGATTATTACCGTTATTAATTTGTTGCAAAAGTAATTTTGGTTTTTGCCATTAAAAGTAATGGCAATCAACCTAATAGCAAGTTGTCAAATGACAGCCTTAAAAAATATTATCTGAAGAAATGTGCAGAAAAAATGAAATACTGTACTTTGAGTGTGAGATATGCTTTGTACTTTATGAAACAGCATATGCCTTTCCCCCATAATTTTTATTACCAAGATAATATTAAAGAAAAAAAAATAAAAGGTCACATCCTACTCCATTTGTTATATACAAGGACAAATAAAATATTCACCAATCTAATTTAAAAATAGTCTGTTGTTCATCAAATATTCTTTGCTGTTAGGAGATTAATATGTTTATCTTTTTTGCTTTAACATTAATAACTACTAATTAATTTACATGCAAAGCTTCTGCTGTGCTCACCACAATCATAGCATCTTTTTGTGTTTTGTTTTCCCCAGCTGGCAGTTGGCCTAGTAATGAATTTCATTTTTATTCAACATGGATACATCTTATAACTGTAATTTATAATAACTTAATTGACTTGATTTTTAAAATCTTATAACAGTGAGTCTCTGTAGTGCAAACTTTTATTTTGTCTGTCTAGTACCCACCCCTTATTCAGCTACAATAACCACTCTTTATTTAGGGATTGTTGACATCTTGTACTCAGTCTATATAGTTCAAGTAGGGACTGTCCTTATTCTGACCTCTTTATCATTATTCTGCGTGCTACAGAGCATTCATCTGACCAAAGGCAAATGAGTTCCTTCCCTGATATTTGGACATCTGTTCAGAAGAGTTATGTTACTAGAGATGGAAATTTTGGAGGCCGTATTTCCACCATTTGGGGAAAGATGCACTGCAGTGAGAAAAAAATGAAGCTAATGTAGATAGAAAATGCAAATGAGAGAGAGAGAGAGAGAGAGAGAGAGAGAGAGAGAGAGAGAGACGAAGATGCCTGATGGCCAACTATATCACTACTTTTTTCTTGGCTTACATTTTCCATGAAATTACCAAGGCAATTATTCTCATCATCACTAATAGAAAATAACAATCTCCATTACATATCTATTCTTGATGAACTAGTAGGAGTTTTATTTCTGTTACTTATGGGGAAAAAAACCCTAATAAAATGTCACAGAAGCAGCAAAAAATATTTTTTAAATTATAACATTAAAATGCCATTTTAATATATTTTATATATGTAGTAAATTACTTGCCTTCCTTTCCCCCAACCCTACTTTTTATTTTCTGTGATCTCAGGTAGTTGTTTAGGTTTACACCCAGTTTTGAGCTCACATGTCTCTCTAACTTCCTAGAATGCCTATAACTTTAATGAGTCATGTAGTGTAATAAGTAATAAAACACTTAATTTCTTAAACTTACATGTTAATAAATGTGCCACTGAGCTGACTAGCCAAAACTTGCATATTCAAAAAGGGGAAATTTTCAAAATCATCATGAAGTGAATGATGATATACTAACATGATTGTTCTGGCTGATCGCCTTCAGAGTGGATTCCACCTGAGATTTCCAAACATGTTTACAAGTTGTGTGTATGTATATATGTGTGTGTGTGTGTGTGTGTGTGTGTGTGTCTTTTGTATCTCATTCACTTAGCTATTCCAAGAAGTTTCTGAAGAATATTTAAACAAAAAGTGTTACTAAAATTATACTAGATATAATTTTAAAAGTGCATTTATGTGTTTAAGATATTTTAAATTTAATTTAAAATATAATGAAATCAGATATGTTTGACAAAAAGCACCAGGCTGAAGAGTTTTACTATATCTTGATTAAGCAATATGAACTGGTAATCCAGAATTCACTATTCCTCATATAACCATGATAGTTTTCTAAAGGGCAATAAACTCTCCAATTCAGACTGAGTCTGTAAGAGGGATATAATTAGAAATGTTGTAAGACTACTTTGATACTATTTTATTTTCATAATAAACTGGATTTTTTGGTTCTGTTCTTTTTTCCTACTTCTTATTTCTACTCAGACTTAATGGCATCTGATGAGAAAGATAAAGATACTTTCTCAACAAATAGTTACCATATATAAATTTGAAGCAATGATGGAATGCTTCTTTGACATCTCACTTCCTATATAATTTGGTTTAAATTTGAAGTCAAAGAGTGGAATCACAAGTAATGCAACATGTTCTTCTAAATTAGTGTTTTTGTGCACTCAGGGTCAAAGTCATAGGCATAACCTGTAAGTCTACTAGGATTGTGAGAAAATGATATTACTTTAGCTCAACAATATAGGCATATGCTTTCAAGTATAACTAAGTAAAGAAATGTTGATGGATTATTGTAGAGTTTCTCAACTAGTTTCAAAGCAAAACTAAGATATTTGCCTTTGTCACAGAGTTGACATTTGCACTGATGATGTAAAATCAATGGTGGGTAAGTTGCTGGCCTCTCTGCAGGAATCTGGTTGGCAGCAAACTGTACTAGTGATCATTAAATTCTTCACCTTCCAGTAAAAATAACATGAGCAATAGCATGAGCAGCAACAACACATACCTTTTGAAAATTCTGTGAGATGAAATGCAGAGGTTGCCCAAAGAACTTCTGCTACATACATCAATATAACGGTTGCCTAAAATAAGCCATTATGAGATTGTTTGAGTCGCAAGCTAACTTAATCTGTTTTTTTTTTTAATCTAATGACATTGTTACTGGCTTTCCAGTAAATGGATGACAGATAAACTATCATTTAACAATTGGTAATTTGCCAAACATTTTCTTCAAAATTAACAAAATAAAGCTGCTGTTCATGGAAAACAACTGACAGTAATAGTTCTTTGAAAATAATAAAAATTCAAGATTTTAAACAAAAATCACAATTTAAGAATATGGGTATTCTTCACCTTGAGCTTGACAGTGTTGCGATATGTAAAAAAAATTATCTGATGAGATTAGTGATGCTATTAGGCAATGTAATTTTATGACATAAATCTATCAAAATGTATAATATGGAATATGTTATATTTGGAAGACTGGAATAATTAAGTAAAAATATTTTCCAAATGAACAATAAATAATGTCCCAAATTTAGCATGAGTGAAAATACCACTTGAACTACAAGCTAGGTTATAAATTTTAATGTAACAGAGTATAGAAAGTACCTTGATATGGAGTCAGATTCTTCACTGTAGGTAATCATTTAGAAACTATAACTTATAGATTACTAAACAAAGTCAGGAAAACACTAAATGAACAATATGAGAAGTTCAACAAGGAGATAAAAATTATTTTAAAAATAAAAATTCTGAAGTTAAAAAATATAATTTATGAACTTAAAAAGTCAATAGAGAACATTAACAGCAGATTTAATCAAATATAAAAAAGAATCGGAGAACACAAAGACAGATGATTTAAAATTATCCAGTCAAAAACCAAAAAGTAAAAACAATAAAAAGTGAAGAAAACCTATAGAGCTTATGATATACTATCAAGTGAATCGATATGTATGCAATGAGAATCTTGGAAGGGATAAAGAGAAAGGTATAGAAAGCTTATTTAAATAATTTATGACACAAAAATGTTTCAAATATGAATAGGGAAATGAACATCCAGGTTGATAAAGCCCAAGAATTCCAATTAGTTGATAATAAAGATATCTTCACTGAAACATAAAAATCAAATCGTCAAAAGTCAAAGACAAAGATTTTTGAAAGCAGTAATAGAAAAGCTACTGACCACAAAGAAACCTTCATAAAATTATCTGTAAAATTTTCAGCAAACACTCTGCATGTCAGGTGAAAGTGGAATTGCATTTTCAAAATGCTTGAAGAAAAGAACTGTCTACTAGGAAAACAGTAACTACTAAAGCTGTCAAATCAGGAGATAATCATTTTATTCAACAAACAAAGGGAGTTTATAATCATTGGACCTGCCTTACCAGAAAGGCTAAAGAAAGTTCTTCAAGTTAAAATGTAAAGATACTAATTAGCAACATGAATACATATAAAGGTATAAAACTCACTGGCAAAGGTAAGTGTATCATCAAATTAAGAAAACTCTAATACTGTAATAGTGGTATATAAATTACTTTTAATTCTAACATAAAAGTTAAGATAAAAGTGTTAAAAATAACTAGAGCTGCAATAACTTTTTAAATTATAAACTATATGAAAAAATGTGAATTGTGATGTCAATAACACAAAATTGGGAGAGTGTTAAATTTTTATATATGATTGAAATTAAGTTGTTATCACCTTAAAATAGACCATCATAACTATAAGATATTTTATGTAAGCCTCATGGTCTAGTTCAGATGTTTGCCCCTCCAAAATGCACGTTAGTATTTGATCCTTAATGTTGGAGGTGGGGCCTAGACTTAATGGGAGATGTTTGGGTCATGGGAGCAGTCCAAAACTCATGTTAAAATTTGATCCTCTACATTGGAGGTGGAGCCTAATCCTAAGGGGAGATGTTTGGGTTACAGAAGTAGATCACTGATGAGTGGTTTGGCACTGTCCTTGGAGTAAAAAGCGAGTTCTTGTTCTATTAGTTCTGGTGAGAGCTCGTTGTTAAAAAGGGCCTGGCACTTCTACTCTATATACTTGTTTTCTCTCTTGCCATGCATCTTACATAGCCTGCATAATGGTGAGCCAAATATCTCTTTTCTTTACAAATTACCCAGCCTCAGGTATTCTTAGCAACGCTAAACAGACTAAGACACATGGTAATCACAAATAAGAAACTAAATGATACAAGATAGGAGACAAAGTATATCACTATGAAAAGCAAAAATATCACCAAGGAAGACAACAAGATAGGAAAAAAAATAACAAAGGAATTAAAAAACAGAAAAGAAATAACATACCAACTCAATCAATAATTACTTCAAGTATAAAGAAATTATTCAATCAAAACACAGAGGTTGACTGAATGGATTAAAAATAGTATCCAAGAGACTCACTTTAGTCTTAAGGACACACACAGATTGAAAGCCAAGGGGAAAAAAGTATATTCCATCTGTTACAAAAAGTGAGAAAGGGCAAGTATATGTATATAAAATATAGACTATAGGTCAAAACCTGTCACAACAGAGACAAAGAAGATTATTCTACAATAATATATGGGTAAATTCATATATTTTACCCACATATTATTATAAATTTATAAGTTCAAATATATTATACATTTATAAATTCAAATAATATATGGGTAAATTCATGATAAGGTTATAACAAGTGAGAAACTCTTGAGCCCAGGACTTTGAGGCCAGCTTTGGCAACATAGCAAGACCCTGCATCTATTAAAAAAATCAGGAGTCTACACCAATTAATGCCTATACTAAGAATAAAAAAAAATTTCAAATAAACTTTTCATTTCAAAGAAATAGAGAACACTAATCCCAAAGGTAGCAGAAGAAAAAATATAATAAAGATAATAGTAGAAATAAATGAAATAGATGAAAAAAACAATCAAAAGAACAATGAAACTAATAATTAGTTTTTTGAAAAGATAATCAAATTTGACAAGGTTTTTTCAATTTGTTTGTTTGTTTGAGACAAGTTCTCATTCTGTTGCCCTGGCTGGAGTGCAGTGGTAGGATCAAGGCTCATTTCAGCCTTTACTTCCTGGGCTCAAGTGATTCTAATGCCTCAGTTTCTCAAGTATTTGGGACTACAGGCATGCACCATCATACCTAGCTGACGTTTATATTTTTTTGTAGAGACGGGGTTTTATTGTGTTGCCTAGGTTTGTCTTGAACTCCTAGGCTCAAGCAATCTACCTGCCTCAGCCTCCCAAAGTGCTGGGATTACAGGCATGAGCCACCATGCTCAGTCTGCAAGCTTTTAGATAAACAAGAGAAAAATAGATAAGACTCAAATAAATACAATTATAAATAAAAGAAAATATATTACAACTGATAGCACAGAAGTATAAAGGATCATAAGAAACTATTATAAATAATTATACTCCAACAAATTGGATAACTTAAAAGAAAGAGATAAATTTCTATAAACATTTAATTCACAAAGACTGAACCATGAAGAAATAGAAAATCTCAACATACTAATTACAATTAAGGACAACGATTTGGTATTTATTCCCAACAAATAAAAAGCCTAGGAGCTAATGGCTTACTTGAGGAATTCTAACAAATATTTAAGGAAGATTCAATGCCAATGCTTCTCAATCTCTTCCAAAAAGTTAAATAGGAGGGAAAAATTCTAAACTCATTCCACAAGACCAGCATTATTCTGATACCAAAGCAAAACAATGATACTACAGGAAAAGAAAATTACAGACCAGTATCACCAATAAATATGAAAGCAAATATTCGGAACAAAATGCTATCAAACTGAATTCAACAGCACATTAAGAAGATCATACACAATAATGAAGTGGGATTTATCCCTGAGATACAAATGGCTCAGTCTGGTATGGAAATCTTAGGCTCAGGTGATCCTCTGGCTTTGACCTTCCAAAGTGCTGTGATTAGTTGTGAGCCACTGTGCCAGCCCTACTCTTATTTTAAAAAGGGGTAAACACCAATATCAATAAATACATTTTCATGTTATACAAATATCATAAATATATTATTCTATATTATATCACTATAATAAATAAATTTTATATATTATATACCATATAATACTTTTTTTTCTGCTTTAATTTCTGATACAACAAATATAATTAGTTATAACCTACATAAACAGTGTTTGGGTTCCTCGATAATTTTTAAGATGAAGGAAAGTTTGAGAACTCCTGGCTTATCATTCCACATGGATAGGGAAAAGAAAGATCCTTAATGACCACAAAATAGAAGCAATATTATTGTACACAAAAAGCAGCCATTTGAAGCTCAGACAGATCTGATCATGATATTTAAACAACGTTGAAATATTTAGAAATACTTCTACCAAATTCACACACCAAAAAAACCCAGCAATCTGTGCTTTTCAGTTTGTGCAACTAGAAATGCATTGACGAAATGAAACATTGTCTTGTTATAAGTTTAGTAGTCATATAATTGACATATCCCGGGCTTGAAACTGTCTCAGTTTACTAGCACTGCAATGGATTGGGCCATTTGTTTAACCTCTATAAGCACTTGTTCCCTATAAGCAAAGGGAACTAGAAATAGTACCAGCTCAGTGGGTTCTAAGTTAGTCAATGCATACGAAATAGTTAGCATAGTGTTTGATATTCGGGAAGAATTCCCTCAATATCTGTGAGTATTTCAATTATATTAACATCGTTAATCTCATTAGACTCTCAGATTAAAAAATATTACAAGAAAAGAGAGATAAATGATAACCAATAACATATAAACAAAAAACCAAGAAAATCTAAAAATGTTCTTAAGGAATACACTAATTAGCGGACTTTGGCATTCATAATGTTAGCTTAGATACTAAGGAACTGACTAAAATGTGCAATATTGTTTATGTTAAATATTTCTTTATAATTTATTTTTAATGTATGAAAATATATTTTGAGTAACCTCTAAAAGATACGTAAATGTAACTTGCAGTCATCCTGGGTTAATAAGACTATTAATTGTTTCTATTTTTACTTGTGAAATCCAGTAACTATTTACTGTGAACTGAAAAAAAAAATGTATTTTGAAGTTAAAACTTAAAAGGCTATACATATATATCATATTGTAAAAATTTATCAAACTCTTGTTTTTCAAAAAGCAAAATGGCATTGCTTCATTTCAACTTTAAATTATCCCTTTGGGGAAAATATATACTTTAAATCAAATAATAAAACCTAAAATTATTATTTTGCCAATTACTTGCCAGAGAGAATAATGTTAATGCAAATATGAGAAATGCTATAAATATAAGTATCAAATTAATGCCTTATTGGTAGCAAAGCTGAGGAGAGTTTTCTCGTCAAGGATAAAATATTATTCTTTTAAGTGATGCATTTTTATTTTGTTAATTTTCTTCTAAATTCTCATCCTAGTGCTAAAATCTATTCCCTGATGTGTTACTGATAATAAACACTTTACTGTCAATATGGTCTACAAAATCATAAAAATGACTAAACATACAATAAAGGATTGATTAAATTCAAAGCAGTACAGTTGTCCCTTGGTATCAATGAGAAATTGGTTCTAGGAATGCAGTGGATACCAAAATCTGCACATAAGTCCATCAGCTGGCCCTGTGAAAACCACAGATATGAAAAGTTGGCTTTCTTTTTTTTTAATATATTTTTTATTGCATTTTAGGTTTTGGGGTACATGTGAAGAACATACAAGATTGTTGCATAGGTACACACGTGGCAGTGTGATTTGCTGTTTTCCTCCCCTTCACCTATATCTGGCATTTCTCCCCATGCTATCTCTCCCCAACTCCCCACCTCCCACTGTCCCTCCCCTATTTCACCCCCAACAGACCCCAGTGTATCGTGCTCCCCTCCCTATGTCCATGTGTTCTTAATGTTCAACACCCGCCTATGAGTGAGAACATATGGTGCTTGATTTTGTGCTCTTGTGTCAGTTTGCTGAGAATGATGGTTTCCAGGTTCATCCATGTCCCTACTAAGGACATGAATTCATCGTTTTCGATGGCTGCATAATATTCCATGGTGTATATGTGCCACATTTTCCCTGTCCAGTCTATCATTGATGGGCATTTGGGTGGGTTCCAGGTCTTTGCTATTGTAAACTGTACTGCAATGAACATTCGTGTGCATGTATCCTTATAGTAGAACGATTTATACTCCTTTGGATATATACCCAGTAATGGGATTGCTGGGTCAAATGGAATTTTGATTTGTAGGTCCTTGAGGAATCGCCACACTGTCTTCCACAATGGTTGAACTAATTTACACTCCCACCAACAGTGTAAAAGTGTTCCTGTTTCTCCACATCCTCTCCAGCATCTATTGTCTCCAGATTTTTTAATGATCGCCATTCTAACTGGCATGAGATGGTATCTCAATGTAGTTTTGATTTGCATTTCTCTAATGACCAGTGATGATGAGCATTTTTTCACGTTTGTTGGCCTCACGTATGTCTTCTTTTGTAAAGTGTCTGTTCATATCCTTTGCCCACTTTTGAATGGGCTTGTTTCTTTCTTGTAAATCTGTTTTAGTTCTTTGTAAATTCTGGATAACCCTTTGTCAGATGGGTAAACTGCAAAATTTTTTCCCATTCTGTTGGTTGCCGATTCACTCTAATGACTGTTTCTTTTGCCGTGCAGAAGCTGTGGAGTTTGATTAGGTCCCATTTGTCTATTTTGGCCCTTGTTGCCAATGCTTTTGGTGTTTTGGTCATGAAG
>CAUYLG010007600.1:0-90427 GCA_963573385.1 Cacajao melanocephalus
TTATGTGTACTTCTTGATTTCATCATACAAGACAAGTACAAAAGCACCACCCATGCCTCTGAGAACATTAGACCATGCACCCTTGAAGAAAGCTTTGCCTCCTTCATCACGAGCAATCTTCCTCCAGCAGTCAAGTGTGCCGGTGTACATGATGTCAGTTCCTTTGCGCCCTGACTGCATCATCATGCGGCGGCAAACAGTGTCAAATGGATAGGAAGTCAACCCGGCAACAGCAGTGACAGTCTGTATGATCATCCAGCTGATAACGATGTGCGTGTTCTTGAGATCCGGAAGCATTCCCTTTGCAGTATCATAGATACGGAAGTAGGCAGCTAGGTAGATGATAATACCCTGCACAGACACGTTGAAGCCTTGGTACAGGCCCTTAATCCCATCAGATTTGTAGATCTTAACCAGGCAGTCGCCGAGGCCTCAGAATTCCCTTTCAGCTCCAGCTTTACCCACATCTGCTGCTAGATGGGTACGAGCAAAATCAAGAGGGTACACAAAACACAAGGATGTTGGCCCCAGCAGCACCGCCTGATGCCAGATTCCCTGCAAAGTAGTGCCAAAACTGGGTCCTCTTGTCCACACCACCCGGTAAGATCTGCTTGTATTTATCTTTGAAGGCGAAGTTAAGAGCCTGGGTGGGGAAGTATCTGATGACATTGGCCAGGTTACCGCACCAGGACAGGACTCCCTGCTCCTTGGGAATACGGACCACGGAGTCTATAATGCCCTTGCATTGCTTATCTGCGGTGATCTGCTTGCTGGCATGCTGTACTTGCAGTAGCAGCTTGACCCACTCAGTGGGCGCTACTGCTGTCTTGGAGATGGCTGCGGCCACTCCACCTGCCAGGAAGTCCTTGGCGAAGGACACAGCGGCATCTGTCATGTTGAAAGGAAAGAGGAGGCAGGCTGCTGCACGACAGGACTGGGCTGGGAACCAGCTTTGACTCCGGGGCTGCGGGGATTCAGAGACTATTTTAAGGGGATGCTCTTTTGATTAACTGCTCTATCACTTTTCTGCCTTTGAGCAGATGGAACCAATTTTCTTGGAAAAACCCAACTCTCATCTGTGACTGACTTATCAAGACAGCGATAATGCAATAATAATGTTCTGCACACACTTTCCCTTTGCCTACTGCCACCTCAGAGCAAGATAATAAAGTCTCACTGACTTTTGGACTTGCACACTGGCACTTGTTTCATTGAATGTATTCAGAGAGCCAGTCAGTACCAGCTTGTAAAACACCCAGCCCTGGTGCATTGTAACTTTCCTTTGCAGGCAAGTGTAGTGAGCCCAAAAGGACATTGGTCAACTTATGTATCCCTAGGGCCTAGCACAGTACACAGCGTACAGTAGATGTTTAGTGAATCTTTGCTGGACAAATGGGTGGAGGAATTAATGAAAAGGTGGAAAATACCTTCTTAAGTATATTAGTTTGACAAAGGAGTCCAACTCTTTTCAAATATTATTTTTCTCTCTCGGTGACCAAATCTAGTGGCACTTTTTAGTCCATATCCTGTCCCCTTTGTGGGTGACCCTGTTGGGTGACCCCATTAGGTGTCTCTAATTTCCTTCTTTGGTTTTTGAATACATTCTCTTCTTCTTCTTTTTTTTTTTTTTTTTTTTTTTGAGATGGAGTCTTGCTCTGTCACCCAGGCTGGAGTGCAGTGGTGTGATCTCGGCTTACTGCAACCTCCACCTTCCAGGTTCAACTGATTCTTGTACCTCAGCCTCTTGAGTAGCTGGAATCACAGGCATGCACTACCATGCCTAGCTAATTTTTGTATTTTTAGTAGAAGTGGAGTTTCACCATGTTGGCCAGGCTGGTCTCGAACTCCTGGCCTCAAATGATTTGTCCAGCTCAGCCTCCCAAAGTGCTGGGATTACAGGCATGAGCCACCGCATCCAGCCCGAAGAAGGGGTTTTAATGGGAAAATAACATAACCAGAATTGCATTAAGAAAAGGTACTATTAGCAGCTTGGAACTTGGATTGAGGTTTAGTAAGACTAGAGGCAGGGAGACCAATGCAGCCCACTGCAGGGTCCCAGTTGAAAGATGATGGTGGCATCCTGAACTTGGGTGGCAAAAGAGAAGGCTAATTACAGAGCTGTGTTTGAGGTAGAATCAATGGAATTATTGGTTGAATAGAGTGGAAGATGAGAGAGGTGGAGATTCAAGGATGAGTCCCAGGTTTCTGGCTACAACAACTGGTTGAGTTGAATGGTGTGTCATTTACTGAGAGAGTCTAGGTGAAATGGAGGGTATTATACCAAACACTGCTAGTTCCCTGCCCAATGGCTGTATTACCTTCTCTTTTCTAACAGAATCCTGATTTTGTTCAAGAAACTGGGTACGGTGGCTCACGCCTGTAATCCCAGCACTTTGGGAGGCTGAGGAGGACAGATCACCTGAGGTCAGGAGTTCCAGACCAACCCGGCCAACATGGTGAAACCCTGTCTCTACTAAGAATACAAAAATTAGCTGGGTGTGTTGGCACGTGTTTATAATCCCAGCTACTCAGGAGGCTGAGGCAGGAGAATCGTTTGAACCCGGGAGGCAGAGGTTGCAGTGAGCCAAGATCATGCTATTGCACTCGAGCCTGGGCAACAAGAGCAAAAACTGTCTCAAAATAAGATAAAATAATAAATATATAAATAAAGTAAAATAAAAAGAGGTTACTCTTCTGTGCACACCTTTGCTTCAGGACAGCCAGCCGTTCCTTCATCTTTAAGGAATGAGTTTTACATGAGCAAAGACAATCATGATTGCCAGTGATTTTTTTCAGTCATGTAAATGTGATACAGTACTGTCCAATGGGATGAAGGGAAGGCTGCTAGAGGGTTTCTGGAACATTTTTACTTTATCTTAAAAAGAGTACCATTCTGGATGCTTGTTTGAAGTCACAGAGATTTGGGGGTTGTTCATTATAGCACCATAATCTAGCAAGAGCTGATTAATGTGAACCAAGCTGCCATGCAGAGATCAGCAAAACAGAAAGATAGAAATAACTTATATTCCCTTTTTTTTTTTTTCTCAGATGGAGTCTCGCTCTGTCACCAGGCTAGAGTGCAGTGGCGTGATCTCAGCTCACTGCAACCTCTGCCTCTCGGGTTCAAGTGATTCTCCTGCCTCAGTCTCCCGAGTAGCTGGGACTACAGGTGCACACCACCATGCCCAGCTAATTTTTTTTGTATTTTTTGGTAGAGACGGGGTTTCATCATGTTGGCCAGGATGGTCTCAATCTCTTGACCTTGTGATCCACCAACCTCAGCCTCCCAAAGTGCTGGGATTACAGGCGTAAGCCACCGCGTCCAGCCAACTTACATTCTTAAGATATTTTTGAGCTACTGACTTAACTAGCCCTGGAACTACGTTTCCTCTGAACTTCTTGTCTCATTAGATAATAAATTCCTTACAGTTTAAACCTGTTAAATGGAAGGTTTCTGTGACTTGAAATCAAAAATATCTTGGCTAAGATAGACTGGAAGCTTGAAAGAGTTACATGGATGTTTCTTGAAGACATGAACCTTCGCCATGTTGGCCTGGCCTCAAGTGATCCACCTACCTCAGCCTCCCAAAGTGCTGGGATTACAGGCATGAGCCACTGAGCCTGGCCATGACTACATTCTCGTCTCATGTTCTTTCTACTTCTTTGCTACTCATTTCTCATTCTCCCTCTCAGCCTTCTTCATTTCATCATCTTTTTTTTCTCACCACTATACTAATGAGGACATTTCATCATCTTAATCATCATTGTCTTTCTTATTTCTCATGTTCTGTCTCTCTAGAGAGATACTCTCTGTCTAGGTTATCTCATGTATGTCTTTGGTGTCAACTACCACCTACGGGTCCTATAACATGAAAACTTTCAAATCTGTATTGAAATCTATTATTATGTTCAGTAAAATAAGCCAGACAAGAAAAGGGCCAGTAGGGTGTGCTTCCACTTACACGAGGTACCTAGAATAGTGGAATTCATAGAGAGAAAGAAGAGTGGTGGTTGTTAGGGCCTAGAAGAAATGAATACTCCTCCTCTTGGGGAACTGCAAATGCGTAACCATGTTTAGGTCTGTATAATCCTCCCACCGGGAGAGAAGCAATTAACTGGGCACAGGAATGCCCTCTATTACAGACCACCTTCTTAGTTACAGAAATGTTCATTTCTCCCTTTTAGCAGGAAAAACACATTCACTCTCCCTAAAGAATGATGCCCAGGAGTCTCAAACAATCATGGTATCAAGTTTAGTGTCTCATGATAATTTCCACATTATGTCCAGATACTGCTCCTCTTCAATCAGAGATGTATGAACTTAAAAACAAGCAAATGTTGCCTGTCACCCCCACATCTATATCTTTTTTTGTTGTTTTTGAGACAGGATCTCACTCTGTCACCTAGACTGGAGCACAATGGCACAATCTCTGCTTATTGCAGCCTCAACCTCCCAAGCTCATGTGATTCTCCCACCTCACCCTCTCAAGTAGCTGGGACCACAGGTGCACGCCACCACACCCAGCTAATCTTTTATATTTTGTAGAGAAGGGATCTCCCTACCTCACATCTATAGTTGATATGCAATGGTCAAACAAAGACAGAATAAGCACTGAAATTAACACTTCCATTCATAAACAGAAAGAACATCACTGGTTCTTAGAATTCCAAATCTTTCTCGGTCTAGGAAATGTTTTTTCATTTGGTCCCAGTTCAGCTACCTGGAAGTAGCCCCCTCTTATCATCATTCTTCAGGGCTCCTGACTTTACCCTCTGCATTATCCTTCTCGGCCACATCTATTATAGAAAATATCCACTCCATGAGGATTGAGTGCTTTCTCAGCCTCCTTCCTGCCCACAGAAACTTCAGAGCCCAAAGATTTCTCCCCAATAGTCATAGTACCCTTTAAGCCAGGCTGGTGTGTCTTTGGCTTCACAACGCTTGAAAGCTTGGATAGTGCTTTGCCTGTCTGATTCTAGTCAGCACCGTGTGTCAATCACCACACATATACTTCTTTGCCTTCTGGGCATAATTATGAAGGTAACTTGAACTTATCAAGCCTCCGTGGGAGAACCATGCCTTTGATCTGTTTTCCCTGAGCCATTTTATCCAACAAAGGACTTACTAGGAGGTGTTACTCAGGCTCTTGGTCTGTCCCAAGACTAAGTTTTAAGCTGAGATTTAATTAGCTTTGTAAATCAAAGCATTTCTCAATCTCTACCTTTATTGGTTGGAGATGAACAACAGTTACATCTGTCAACCCTGGAACTTCTGGATTCTCTCTTTTTCCTTTCATCCCTGCATATAAAACACCCAGTTCTTTCCTGAGTTCATCTATTTATTGTAGAATCCTGTCAAGTACCGCTAAAAGCAACCAAGTCACACTTGTAATAATCTGTTTCCCACCTCTCTGCCTAAAATCACGAGCTATTTGGTATATTGTCTGTCTTCCAGGTGATTGAAGGCTACATTTTCCTTGCTGCCTACCACTGGGCCCCAAAGCCAACCAAACACATTTTAGGACGGCATTCTGTTCTTGGCACCAATTGCTCTATGAGACAGTTTTTCTAGATAATACTGTGGTAACAAACAACCCCTTCCCCCAGTTCAAAAGTGAATTTGCCATCTCTCCCTTGAGTCTTCTATCTCAGTTCATGATGCGGTATCTGCCCAGTCAGCCAACCTGGAAGTTCCTCTGGGTTCTTCCGGTTGACCTCTGCGGCAGCCACTGGTGGTGCCCACCCAAAACGTGTTCGCTCTCCCTTCCCCCTTTCTAACAGGACTCTGCTCAGAGACGTGCATCTACCTACCCCTAACAGTGCCATCCCCAGCCCCGTGGGAGGATCCTGATCAGCCTAAGTTCCTCAGAGTTGTTTCATTCCTCATGCCCGTGACTGGTTTGGCCATGGGTATGTGACACAGTTCTGGCCATAGCAATGTAAAGGGAGTTGTGAAAGAGGCTTCTGGGAAAGGCTCTCTTGCTTCTATAAGAGATACATGGGAAGAGGCCCGCTCTTCTTCCGTTGGACATTGTCACAGAAATTTGCCAACCACTGCCTTACAAGCTGGAGGAGATGTAGACTTAGGCAGTATTGACACATCGACGATGAAGATGCATAGTGGGAAAACCTTGACTCTTGATGGTGTCACTAAACTGCTGAATTAACAACCCTGGAGCTTCCCTGCCTCAGGTCTTGTCATGGGAAATAATAAATTGACTTTGTTGTGTAGTTGTGTTTAAACCAGTTTGATTCAGGGTATTCTGTTTCTTGCAGCTGAAAAACATTCTAATGGCATCAACTTCTCAACAGCCTTTTACCCTCTCCCCAGACTAATTAAATTGAGGATTGACTCTAGGTCCAGGGTGGGCATTGATTTGTCCAAAACATTGTAATCTCATCCTCATTGACTGTTTAGGAATCCCATCCCAGAACATGGGATTCAGAATGTGGCATTCCCCTGGCCTTAGGGATGGCTTCAGAAATAGGTACCTGACCTAATAATTTGAGACATTGAGAGTTTGCCACTGCTTGCTCTTAGAGAAGCTCATGATGATAGAGACTCCTGTTCCCTCCCCTCTTCTCTGAGTCAATGTAAACAAGGAAGCAAGAAGCTTGGATTGCTAGTGGCCACATTCTACACCGTGAGGGAAGCCAGACCGAGGATGAAGGTAACGCGGTAGATGGCAGAGCAGAGGAATGGAGATGACCTGGGTCCCTGAAGGCATTGTTGAGCCCCTGGACCAACCAATCCTCTGCACTTCGCTGTTATGTCAGCCATTATATTCTATTTAGTTTAAGCCAGTTTGAGTCAAGTTTCTCTTACCGGCAACTAAAAGCACCATAGGTGATGACCCATCCCACATCCTTCCAGGCCAGGTAACATTGAACTGATCTCCCAAACATCTCTTGAACTCGTTGTTTCTTCTCTATCCCTATTGCCTTAGCCAATCCCAGACTTCTCACCTTAATTCCTGCACATACCTCCTGCCTTACTGGCCTCCAGCTCCCTTTTCCTTTAGTGTTCTCTACATGCTGCCAACATGAGCTCTAAAAGACGAAGGTCTCCATGTATCACTTTCCTGCTTCAAACCCTCCTCTCTATGTGATGGTCCCTAACTCACTCTCTAAGACTTATTTCAAGCTTCTTATGAGAACCCTTTTCTGACACCTCTCTGGCTGTTCCCTGACTTTTTTGGCCAACGATGGTACCTGATTGTAAGTTTTTCTCTTTGCTGTCTCTGCTCACTGGACTATCTTTTCTGTCTCTCCATTGGACATAGAGAGGACCAGCATTCCCACACTCAGTAGACACTAAGTATGCTGAGTTTGTGTTAACATACTAGAATTCAGTTTCGCCTAAACTGTCACAAATATGTATAAATGTGGAGTTAACAAAACAGGTAATTTGGTGTAGTGTTAAGAACTCTGGATTGCAATCCACAAAGCCTAAAATGCTGTTTTGCTGTCCACGCTTAGGAGCTGTGGGAAACTCAATAATAATGCCTTCACCTCCATGCAACTTAATCACCCATCCGCAAAATGGAAATACTGCAGTTATGTTAGTGGTAACATAGCTACTGTCTACCTTTTTTGAAAGGATCGCTATTTTGCCTGAAAATTCATTCACAGCCAGGAAGCAAAAGGGAAAAACTACTAATGCAGTGGAAAGTAAAAAGTAAACAACTTTCATTATGAGTTTATTTTCCATAATTTATAGCATAGGTAACAGAATCATATTGCAAAGACATGGACAAGAGAAGAATTAAAGAGGTGATTATGATCATTAGAGGTGGCTTCAGAGACAGCACTCTGGATAAACAAAATGCGCTGCACAAAATACTTCTCTTGGGGGGCAGTCAAAACACAGAAGTGTAGATGGCTCAGTCACTGAAACAGATTGACTTGGCTGTTCTAACTTCCACACAGAAAGGAAGACAGAGAGGGTGGTGATGGGGGGAGAGTGATTACTCCTCAAACAGAGAGTGATTTAACACCACCACTGGCTATGTGACAGATAAACTAATTTGCCCAAATCACTAAGCTTGGGTTTTTCCACCCACATTAATTTGGTTGCTTGTGCATGACAACAACATCATTTGTTGGTGACAGGATTCACAGGCCTGGGCATTGCAGCTAGCAGGAGAACACAAACAACTCAAGGCAGGACTCTGCAGCCAGTTAGCAGCTTTTGCTCCTTCAGTGACCACAGGTCAGGGGAGCCCGTGGCTGCTTTGAGGGCTTGATGTGGTATTGAGTCAAACTAAATTTAAACCCTTTACCTAAACTGCTGGTATTCCTTCTATCCCAAATCTTTGGAAGCCATTGAAAGTAATGTAAATGTGTCTCATGGCCAAAACAGCAGCCTGGAGCCTGTGGCTGGCTGGTTTTATTTTTAGAATTATAGGAGACCTCCATAAAGCCTCTTTCTTCACTTTGAACCTCAGTTTCCCAGATATAGGAAGGAGAGAGCACAGTAGCTTGGGGAATGGCAAAAACCTGGGCTTTGTGGTCAGATAGACTAAGGTTTGAGTCTCACCTTCAGGACCTCCTAGTTACATAACCTAGAGTAAGTCACTTTACTTCTTTGGACCTTGCTTTTCCAATCTATAGTATGGGAATAATAATAAATACCTGCTTAGTTCATTACTTCATTCATTCAACAGACATTTATTAAGTGCCTCCTATGCACCAGGCAATATCCTAGCTGAATCCACAAAGGTAAGCGAACATAGTTCCTGTCTTCATGGAGCTTATGGTCCATTGCGAGAAATAAATAACAAATAACCGAAAGTGTGTAGTACTACCTATGCCTGCCCTTTTTTTTTTTTTTTTCTTTTGAGGTGGAGTCTCACTCTGTCACCCAGGCTGGGGTGCAGTGGTGCTATTTTGTCTCACTGCAATCTCTGCCTCCCAGGTTCAAGCGATTTTCCTGCCTCAGCCTCCCAAGTAGCTGGGGTTACAGGCGCTTGCCACCGTGTCAGCTAATTTTTGTATTTTTAGTAGAGATGAGGTTTCACCATGTTGGCCAGGCTGGTCTTCAAGTCCTGACTTCAAGTGATCCATCTTGGCCTCTCAAAGTGCTGGGATTACAGGCGTGAGCCCCCATGCCTGGCCTATGCCTGGCTTTTAATAGACACTGAGTACATTTTTTGGGTTAACCAGAAATTTAATTGTTGAAATTCAATCGTATTTTGATATCCACTAATTCCTTTTTCAGTCATCCCACTTCTACCTCAGAACCTTTGCACATGATGCTCTCTCTGTCTGGGTTTTTTCCCCAGCTATTCACATGGCTCCCTCTCTCACTTCATATGTGCACTCAAACATCACCTCCTCACAGAGGCCATTCCTAGCCTTCTATTCAAATGGCCCTCCTTCTTCTATCACCCTATATCCTCTTACTTTGCACCCATTCTTTTTTTTTTTTTTGAAAGAAAGAAAAAGAGAGAAAAGAAAGAAAGAGCAAAAGAAAGAAAAAAAAGAATGAAAGAGAGAAAGAAAGAAGAAGATAGAGAAAGATAGACCTATGCTTAATAAATTTTTAAATCATTGGCTGGGCATGGTAGCCCACACCTGTAATCCCAGCACTTTGGGAGGCCAAGGCAGGGAGATCACCTGAGGTCAGGAGTTCGAGACTAGCCTGGCCAACATGGTGAAACCCTGTCTCTACTAAAAATACAAAAACTAGTTGAGCATTGTGGTGGGTGCCTGTAATCCCAGCTACTCAGGAGACTGAGGCAGGAGAATCGTCTGAACTTGGGAGGCGGAGGTTGCAGTGAGCTGAGATCTCATCATTGCACTCCAGCCTGGGTGACAAAAGGGAGACTCCATCTCAAACAAAAAAATCATCTGTTCACAAAAAAAATACCTCTTAGATTTAGGGCAAATTTTTGTGCTAAAGTCTCTGTAATAAAATCATGTTTTTATCATTATTATTATTTTTTGAGATGGAGTCTCACTCTGTCACCTAGGCTGGAGTACAGCAGCACCATCTTGGCTCACTGCAACCTCCACCTCCCGGGTTCAAGTGATTTTCCTGCCTCAGCATCCCAAGTAGCTGGGATTACAGGTGTGTACCACCACACCCGGCTAATTTTTGTATGTTTGGTAAAGACGGGGTTTCAGTTTCACCATGTTGGCCGAACTGGTCTTGACCTCCTGACCTCAGGTGATCCTCCCGCCTCAGCCTCCCAAAGTGCTGGGATTACAGGCACGAGTCACTGTGCTCAGCCAAAATCATGTTTTTAAAAGAGATTTGAAGATACCTTACAATAAAAGAGATAAGAATGGCCAATAAGCACACAAAAAGATGCTCAGCATCACTAGTCATCAGAGAAAATTTCCTTTTTTTTTTTTTTGAGACAGAGTCTTGCTCTGTCGCCCAGGCTGGAGTGCAGTGATGCAGTTTCGTCTCACCACAACCTCCACCTCCCAGGTTCAAGTGATTCTCGTGTCTCAGCCTCCCAAGTAGCTGGGACTACAGGTGTGTGCCACCATGCCTGGCTAATGTTTATATTTTTAGTAAAGATGGGGTTTCACCATGTTGGCCAGGCTGGTCTCAAACTCCTGACCTCAGGTGATTCACCAGCCTCAGCCTCCCAAAGTGCTGGGATTACAGGCGTCAGCCACTGAATCCAGATGGCCTGGAAATATTCAAAAGGCTGATACTGCTAAGTGTTGGCAAGGACGTAGAATAACTGGAACATTCATACACTGATGGTGGGAGTGCAAAATGGCACAACAACTTTGGAAAACACTTCGGCAGTTTTTTACACCGTTAAATTATACACAGACCGTGCAACCCATCAATCTCGATCCTATCTACCTAAGGAAACGGAAAACATACATACACATACATATAAGGACTTGTACATATAAGGAATGTTTATAGCAGCATTATTCATAAGAGCCAAAAACTGGTGACAACTAAATGTCTATCAACTAATGAATGGATAGACAAAATGTGATCTATTCATACAGTGGAATAGAACTCAGCAATCAAAAGGCAAAGCTACTGATACATGCTACAGCATGAATGAATCTTGCAGACATCATTTTAGAAAGAAACCAGACTTTGAGAAACCAGACTTTCTTTCTTTGAGAAAGAAACCAGACTCAGCTGCAAACTGTCTGATTCCATCTATATGACATTCTGAAATTGGATCACTGTTTTCTGGAATCAGGAGCTTGCGGGGAATAACTGACTATAAATTAGCACAAGGAAGCATTTTAGGATGATGGAAATATCTTCAGTGTGGTGATGACGTAACTGTATACAATTGTTAAAACTCATCAAGCAGTATACACTGAAGATCGGTGAATTTTTTCATATGTAAGTTATGCCTCAATAAAGCTGTTCCAAGAATGTTAAATATATTGAGAGATATACGCACAGAAAAGGACTCTATGCTTATCTCTTGTGGTAGGATTTGGGTGCTTTTCATTTTCTTGTCTTTGCTTATTGAAATCTTGTAAAATTTCCACAATGATTATGCAGGGCGTTTGTAGAGAGAGAGAGAAAAAAAAACAACAATAAAATGCCATGATGGTAAATAATTGGGTTATTCAACAAGGAATGCATTGTTCATTCAACATTGTTTGCTGTAATGAAGCCCATTTAGGCTGCCTCCTTCTCATCTATCTTTCATCAGTGGCACTTCGGAGGGGTGAGCTGAGGAAAAGGAGGCAAAAAGGTGCAGAGCTTAATAGCAATGCTTTGTCCATCCAGCCCTGGGCTTGGCTCTCACCTTGCTTTCTGGATGAATACACAGTAGACTAATGATAGGGGGCTCTCGTCCTCCTTTGCCAACTTCGCCCTCCATTCCAACCAAATCAACTCATGCGTCCTCCAGGCCCCAAGAGAGACTCCTCAGCACAAAGCCGGGCAGACTGTGGTTTGTGGGGTCCAGGCCGGGCATCCGCCTCCAGCTCACATTGGTCTGTTGGGTGCTCCGTGGTCTCAGTAAAGTCAAGAGGCCATTCATCAGCGGAGACCCACGATGAGGGTGACCACTCATGCTGCACATGGCAGGACAGGACACAGAGTCCCTCCAGGAGGCCCTCTGGGTGGGGATGCTCAGTGTCAACAGGCCTCTGGCCCTTTTCCCCCATCACACATCCCATTCATCTCCGAACTTTCCGCTTACGAAAGGGCAGTCACCTTAGGAGACCCAGCCAACCTGGAGGTGGAGGATGGCGCGTCAGGAATGGTCCACACCGCTTCCCTTGGGTGCCTTGGCTGCACAAGGCCCCAACAGAGTCCAGGTGTCAGAACATAGGAATCCAGTGAGGATAACAAATCTATAATTACAAAATACCTTCATAAAAACATCCCACGGAAGAAACATACAATTTTCTAGCCACTCTAGTCAAGAAGTAAAGCGCAGCAGAAGCCCAGAGCAACCAACGTGGGCACCAGGGGAGTGAGACACATCAAGGCTGTCCTGGAAGCCTCTGTTTTGTCACCCATAAATTGTAAGCTGGGAGAGACCCTGGTTCCCAACCTAGTGTCTCTGTCCTCAGGGTTCACACAGGCACTGTTGTCAGGAACTATTTCCAGCATCTAAAAACTCCAGACATTATTCACAGTAGCCAAAAGGTAGAAACAACCTAAGTGCCCACTGATGGATGAATGGATAAACAAAATGAGGACTATCTAGACAATGGGCTATGATTCAGCTTTTAAAATGAAAGAAATCTCTGACACATGCCACAACATGGATGAACCTTGAAGACATTATGCTAAGTGAAAGAAGCAAGTCAAAAAGGATAATATTGTACGATTCCTCTTGAGTG
This sequence comes from Cacajao melanocephalus, assembly GCA_963573385.1. NCBI lineage: Eukaryota > Metazoa > Chordata > Mammalia > Primates > Pitheciidae > Cacajao > Cacajao melanocephalus. The sequence continues at coordinate 12,799 of CAUYLG010007600.1, forward strand.
GCCAAATTCACAGACAGAAAGTAGAATAGTACTTACTAGGGGCTGGGAGGAGAAGGGATGGGGTGATATTGTGTATGGCTACAGAGTTGCAGTTTGGGTTGATAAAAAGGTTCTGAAAATAGACAGTGGTAATGGTTACACAACGCTGTGAATATATTCAATTCCAGATGTGTACACTTAAAAATGGGCAAAATGGTAAATCTTACATTGTGTATATTTTACCACATCCACAAAGAAACAAACTCCCCACATACCCACAGCATCTCACTTCATTAAAGCGTGAAGTCACGCCCATTATCATTCATATCCGAATGGGCAGATATAGCCTCTGATCGATTTTTAGAAGAAACAAAAGTAACAGCAAAATATGTGAATTGTGACCCACGCAGGAGTTTTCTGGGCAGTTATAACCTTTCAAAGCATGGCATCTTTTGGGGAAGACAAAGGGGCTGTGATGGAAAGGTTGGCTTGAGTGAGTACCTTGGTATCCGTATCTGCCCCCAGCCTCAAATGCTGATTTTGTACTCGAAGAGGCTATGCTAATATGCCCCAGAGGAGATACCAGACAGCGTCTTCAGACAGTTTCCCCCCAGCCATAGGGATGGGCATTTGGGGTTTGAAATGGCGGTTTCTCTGGCCTACTTTTAGAGCCTGGAGTCAGACTTCTTCAGAATAAATAGCCCAGAACCAGCCGGGGACTCTCTGGCCACATGACACTGAAACAGTACCAGAAATGCATGGCACCAGCTAATACCACTGACGGGCACACCCTCTCCGAGCCCCTCATCCATCACCCCCAGAACCAGGACAGGGTCATGATGGCTCCTGGCACCCTGCTCAGCACGAGGGTAAGAACAGCTCAGAGATTACAAGAGTAAACACAATAGATTTCTTTTCCAGACCAAGAGCTTGGGCACCAGAAGTGGGCATTCTGGTTCACCGTTAGGCAAAACATCTTTGGGGAAATTTTCAGTTCTCCCATCATGTCCATGTTCCTTGAAAGGCAGCATGCAGGGTGGGAAGAACAATCAGAAGACAAATTTTCATCTAAATCCTGCCTCTCTGTGGCCCTGGGAATTGGCCCCTTTGAGCTTCAGTCACTTTGTGAAATGACAATAACATTCAATCTCCTTCACCCTCATTAGTATGGATTAAATGAGACAGTGTCTGGGGACATGCTTGAAGAATGTATTGTACAACTGCTTAGGAATTTTCTTCTGCCCCTGTACTTGGAACTCAGAGTGGAGCAAACAGTAAACAGTCATCGTGTGTCAGTGAAGGGAACAGAGCCTCAGAGCCCTGACCCCTGGAAACGTTTCTTTTTCATTTACTAAATTTCTAGCAACATCGAGTTTTCTATAGAGGTTGGGGGAAATGTCCAGTTAACTGGCAGATGAGGGGGCCTGTGAAAGGACCCCCCAAGGCAATCCCATGTCCTCTCGTCTCCTGGAGAGAGGCCACATTTCTTCAAGTTGATGCGGGGGTGCTGGGGGAAAGCCAGAGTAAATGGGCCTCTCCGGGTACCTCTTTAGGGTACACAAGTCATTCGTGTGGGGGAGGAGTTTAGTGTGTGTCCTTCAGGAGTCCCCAGAGGGCACTCTGGCTGCAGCTTCAGTTGACCAACTTCTCCCTCCCAGGAAGCAGGGAGGAGAGAGACCTTGGGCAAGGCTTTGTACTTTCAGTCCCAGTGAGTAGATGTGTTTCCCAATGCGGAAAATGCATACCGTGCATCCCCGTCCTCCTTGCCTTTGAGTAAGTACAAGGACACCTCCCCTGGCCCTGCAGCTGCCTGTAGCATTATAAGTTCTTGCCTGGGTCTGGACGATGGAAGCGGGAGTCCCTCCGCTGTTCTCTAGACTCAGAGGGCAAGACCTAGAGTGCCCGGCAACTGAGGCAGCCTTCCCAAGGCTCTTTCTGAAGCTGTTCAGCTCTGAGGACAATGGCCTCTTGAAACTTCTTGGAACAAACAAGACAAACCAACACATTAGAGCCGGCAGGAAGGGCACACCGTGTTCTTCCAGAAAAGGATCAAGGGGAGTGGCTTCAGAAACAGAACATGCGGGACACCCACACGTGGACACAAAGCATCAAGGGATAGGCCGGCTTTGCTTTTCACTTCTTCCCAGCTGCCTAATTAGGACTTACTGAGTTCACGGTGTTCTACCTCACCCGGCCTTTTTGGAGCCAGCTGGAGATGATAAAAAACCACACAGGCGCTGGAATCAGATGGGCAGGCATGCCATTTCCACCTGAGAACTTTGGACAAGTCACGTCTCTTCTCCAAGCCTGTTTTTGCATCTGTAGAAGGAGGAGAGGAAAACCTATCTCCAAAGCGTTGTGGCAATCAAATGAGATGATGTTTGTCAAGCCCACCACACAGAAGGGTTTTGGGGCAAATTGGCTCCTTCCTGTCCCCCGCATTTCCCTGTGCTGAGGGTGAAGGCAGCAGAGAAGACATCACCAGCAGCTGCCCACCACTGCCTGGCTCTGGAGAGGGAGGCACTATGCATCCCCTCCTAACCACACCAGGCCAATGTCACGTGCATGTATCTTGTGTCCAGTCGGGGCCCGCCCTTCCTGGACCACCTCAGATATCCCAGGCTGGAATGGTGAGGGGCAGGTGGGAGCAGCCGGGCCCTTCCCTGGGCAAGCCGTGGTGGGCCACCCGCGCATTCCGCAGCGGGAGGCGGCCGGGCCTGGGGGCGCCACTGCTCGGGCCCGACTCAGAGGGCAGCCCCGAGTCGCTGGGCCGCACCGCCACGAAGACCCGCCTGCTCAGAAGCGCGGGCCGCTCGGAGTAGGCCCCCTTGTGGCTCCCCCACTGGCGCGGGCAGAGGCGGGCGCGGAAGGCGGCCTGGAAGCCGCGGCGGAAGTTCTCGTTGAAGTAGCCGTAGATGATGGGGTTGGCGCTGCTGTTGAAGAAGGCCAGCCAGTGCGCGAAGGGGAAGGCGTAGACGGTGACCAGGTGCAGCTGCGGCGCGCTGAGCTGCTCGTAGTCGATGAGCAGCAGCAGCGACCAGAGCGGCAGCCAGGACAGCGTGAAGAACAGCGCCACCATGACCAGCATGTGCACCACGCGCGCCCTGCGCCGCGCTGCGCGCCCTACCGCCGCCTCCTCGCCCCGGCGGGCCAGGGCCGGGGCCGGGGCCTGGCAGATCTTGCGCGCGATGCGGGCGTACATGACCACGATGAGCGCCAGCGGCGCCAGGTAGATGTGCGAGAAGAGCACAGTGGTGTAGACCCTGCGCATGCCCTTCTCTGGCCAGGCCTCCCAGCAGGAGTACAGAGGGTAAGAGCGGTTGCGGGCGTCCACCATGAAGTGGTGCTCCTCACGGGTGACGGTCAGCGTGACGGCCGAGGGACACATGATGAGCAGCGCCAGGGCCCAGATAACGGCGATGGTGACCAGTGCCTTCCGCAGGGTCAGCTTCTCGCGGAAAGGGTGCACGATGCAGCGGAACCTGCGGCCGGGGGAGAGAGACGTGGGGTCTGGCAGGGTCCCGCGAGGGAAGGGCAGGTGGCATGGGGGCACCGGACCTTCATCATCGCATCTAGGGCGGCGTCGAAGAACAGCTCAGAGGCGAATTGGCTGAGTAGTCAACGAACAAAGGCAGCCACAGGATTTATGAGCGGGGAGGAGGAAACCGCAGATCGTGTGGGAACACTTTTGCACTTTCTCTCTTTTTCTTTTTAACCTGAGACAGGGTCTCCCTCTCCCTGCAGCCTTCACCTCCTGGACTCGAGCAATCCTCCCATCTCAGCCTGCTGAGTAGCTGGAACCACAGGAATGTGCTGCCACGCCTGGCTAATTTTTTTAAATTGTGTTGAGATGAGGTCTCACTATGTTGCCCAGTCTGGCCTCAAAGTCCTGGGCTCAAGTGATCCTCCAGCTTCGGCCTCCCAAAATTCTGAGATTACAGGTGTGAGCCTCTGCGAGAGGTCATTTATGTACTTTTGGTTGTAAACTGATTAGCTGGCAGCTAGCAGAGTAATCAGGATGTGCAGTCTGTCCTTGAGAAGGATGATTAGGTGCGTCAGATAATACAGTTTCTGTTCATAGTTTGTCCAGAAAACCTCAGGAGGGAAGATGTAGAGACTACATGTCAGGCTGTCCCTATGACATCTTGGCCAAAGTCAGTATCAGTATCTCCACCATGCAAGGACAAGTCTGCGCCATTTATTTCCTCATGAGGACAACTCAGCATCAGTTATCACATGCTTTATTATGTTTTAAAGATAAAGCCTTTCTTTATTTACAGATAAGGAAACTGGGACTCAGGTGTTAAGCCATTTTCTCAAGGTCACACAGGAAGTTGCAAGGACCAGCCTTGAATCCAGATTTGTCTTGCTTCATATGCCACATAAACCAGTAGCTGGAAACCATCCATGTGTGAGAGACTCTCCTGAAGCATTTCAACAACAGAAACAAAACCCATGCCTAGTCCTCCAGGCCAAGGATTCCCACCTAATTAGTCTAGACAGGGGTTTTAGCATTGTTTATTTGTTGTTTTTGTTTTTAAAGCTCCTGGGATCAGGTGCCATGGTTCATGCTTATAATCCCAGCACTTTGGGAGGCCAAGGTAGGAGGATCACTTCAACCCAGGAGTTGGAGACCAGCCTGGGAAACATGGTGAAACCCTATCTCAAAAATTAACCAGGCAAGGGAATGCTTGCCTATCCTCCCAGCTACACAGGAGGCTGAGGCAGGAGAATCACTTGAGCCCAGGAGGTTGAGACTGCAGTGAGCCATGATCACACCACTTCACTCCAGCCTAGGTGACCAAGCAAGGCCTTGTCTCAAAAAAATTTAAAAACGCTCCTGGGGGAAGTCTACTTTGCAACTAGAGTTGAGACCCGCTGCTGTAGGTGGAGGTAGGAACCTCCCTTTGCAGCGTGGTTCCAAGACGACTGCTCTCTGTAAGCTCTTTGAGGGCAGGTGCCATGACTTTTAATCTCAACATCCCTAAGTGTGGTTAGATAAACGCATGAATGACCAGAGGGCAAGTTACTCAAAATACTTTATGAGCCGTAGTTTCTTCATCTTAAAATGAGGCCAATAGTATGACCTACTCTGTGTGGTAGTTGTGAAGATTAAGTGAGATGACACCACACTTCTTGAGACATTTTGAATGCTTAATAGAATAAAGAGGGGCTCCTACTCCCCAGAATGGCTTCTGTCATCTACTGATGCCAGAAAATAGAAACCTGAAGAATGTCCAGTTAACCTTACTTGTTTAATGGAGGGGAAACCTTTCCCAGAGGGATTCTTATGGTCACATAGCTGTTTAGAGTCAGAGCCTGCACTGGAACATAGGTCTAGAGCTGACTCTCAATCAAGTGTCCTGCCCTTCTGCCAACCTGCACTTTTTTTGGCCTGAGAGCCTGACCTTTTACCTTTCCCACAGCCTGACTCAAGCCTTGTTGTCTCAACCTATAAGACTCTGACCTACTGGCTTCATACTTTACACACTCAAGAAAGCTCCAGAGAATAGTGGCTCATGCCTGTAATCCTAGCACTTTGGGAGGCTGAGGAGGGCAGATCACTTGAAGCCAGGAGTTCGAGACCAGCCTGGCCAACATGGTGAAACCCCATCTCTACTAAAAATACAAAAATTAGCCATGCATGGTGGTGTGTGCCTGTAATCCCAGCTACCCTGGAGGCTGAGGCACAAGAATGGCTTGAATTCAGGAGGTGGAGGTTGCAGTGAGCCCAGATGGTCACCGCCCTCTAGCCTGGACAACACAGCAAGACTCTGTCTCCAAAAAAGAAAAAGAAAAGAAATCTCCAGAGAATAAATAATTATTAAAGCCTGTAGTACTGGCTATGCGTGCAATAGCAGTAAATGGTTGGAGGAGAATCTTGAGATAATCCAGGAAGGCTTCCTGGATGAAGTGGGACTTGAAGAATACTGCAAACACCACTGGGAGAAGTCATACACTCTCATTTCATTCAACAATGGTAACAAAACAAACGTCAATGAAGGGAAGAGACTTCTGATCACCCAGCTAGTTAGTGGCCTTGCGGAGAGTAGAACCCACTTTATCACTCCAGCTGCCTACATCACTGGGTTACAAAAAACTGAACTTGAGGTGGAGAGACGATGTGAACACTAGATTGTACAAACGGCAGGGCTAAGAAATGCCCATGCTGGGGAGAGAACAAGGAGAAGGGGATGGGTGTGCAGAAGAAATAAAATACTATTAGCAACTAACATTTGGACTCTATGCCAGGAACTGTGCATAAACTTTTATAAGCAGGAGCTTACTGAAGCCTCCCAACCATCCTGTAGGGTAGCTACAGAGGCTCAGAGTAATTAGGGGACTCACCCAACAGGATACACCTAGGCAGGAATGAGCATACCTCCAGCTAATCTGCCTGCCCACCCTTCCCTGGGGTGAAGCACCCAGAGGGCACCCTTCCACCACTAACAATGCTATGGGGAGGAGAACTCACATAGTGCAATACGGAGGCCTCTTGGGTTCAGGGCTTTATTGATTGCAAAGCCTCCTTGTCCCTGGATCTGCTCCATACCTCTGGCCACATGACAGACTCATAGACTTAACCAGAGAATCTGATGGAATATGAGGCTGAAAGACCAGAAGGAGTGGAGATGGCGATTGAGTATGGCCTGGGCTGCCAGGGACCAGCAAGGAGCCAGTGCGGGGAGAGTAAGATGCAGGGAGAGACCCTTCCTCCCCAGCCATACTGAGGCCCACCCATAAGCTGGCTCCCTTAGCTCTGGCTCTCCTGGCTCTGACAGGGGTGGCAAGATTCTCGCCACTCAGGAAATGAGGACTGCTCTCAAGCTCCTCACAGGCCCCAGGAATCCCGACGAAAGCCAACTAAGGCTGCCTCCAGGCCTTCCAGAAGGGGGTGGTGGTGTCCTCATCTGGTACCCCAAGTTTAGGAAGAGGGCAGCTGGGCCCACAGCCCTTCTCTTTATGGCTCAGGATTGAGCCCCACTTACCACAGTGCAGCCCCAGCCTTCCAGCCAACCCAGCATTAGAGACAGTGGTTCCTCTTAATGCCAGGCCCTAGTTGGCCCCGGGATAATCCATCCAGGAAACCTCTCACCTTTCCACAGCGATGGCCACCAGCGTGAAAACGGAAGCTGACACAGACATGCCCTGTACCAAGCCGCTCATCTTGCATGTGGCATTGTCAAAGGGCCACCCTGCAATGACAGAGGCCCCCACAGAGTGAGAGAGGCACACATCAAGAGCCAGAGACCACAAGCCCTCCAAGCCAGGTCCCCTCTGAGCTTGGATCTTTCCTCCATGTCCTGCTGGGGATTATCTGGTCTCTGCTTGCACATTCCCAGGAAAGAGGAAACAATCAGCCCATAAAACCATGGACAATTCTGACTACAGTCATCCCTGGGCTTATATAGGGCATTGATTCTAGGACCCCCAAGCATTCCAAAATCCACACATAATCAAGTCCTGCAGTCAGCCTTGCAGAACCTGTGTATAGAAAAAAGGCAGCCCTCTGTATATACACGGTGATATGGTTTGGCTGCACACCCACCCAAACCTCATCCTGAATCGTAGTTCCTATAATCCCCATGAGTCACGGGAAGGACCCTGTGGGAGGTAATTGAATCATGGAGGTGGTTTCCCCTGTGCTATTTTTGTGATGGTGAGTTCTCGAGAGATCTAATGGTTTTATAAGGGGCTTCTCTCTTCGCTCGGTTCTCATTCTTCTCTCTCCTGCTGCCTTGTGAAGGACGTGCTTCCCCTTCTACCACGATTATAAGTTTCCTGAGGCCTTCCTATCCCTGCAGAACTGTGAGTCAATTAAACCTCTTTCCCCCCAAAATTACCCAGTCTCAGGTATGTCCTTATAGCAGCATGAGAATGGGCTAACATACACAGGTTTTGCATCCTGGGAATATCGTATTTTTAATTTGCATTTGGTTGAAAAAACCCTCATATAAACGGACCCACGCAGTTCAAACCCATGTTGTTCACAGGTCAACAGTATTAGTGAGATTTTCTTTGTGTTGACCAGTGATTTATCTCCATGAGCTTTAGACCCTCCAGCCCTGCCTGGCTGTCTGCTCCCGTAGCCCTGTCTCAGAGTCTAGGCCAGTTCTCAACACTAGCTGCTCACAAGAATCACCTGGAGAGCTTTGCAAAGAACAAATGCTCAGACCCATGCCAGGCCAATTACAATCAGAATCTCTAGCGGTAGGACCCGGACAACAGTGGTTTGGTTTGGTTTGGTTTGAGATAGGATCTCGCTCTGTCACCCAGGCTGGAGTACCATGGTATGATCATAGCTCACTGCAGCCTCAGCTTCCTGGGCTCAAGCAATTCTACTTCCTCAGCCTCCTGAGTAGCTGGAACCATAGGCATGTGCCACCACACTCAGCTAACTTTTTATTTTTTGTAGAGATGGGATTTTGCTATGTTGTCCAGGCTAGTCTTGAACTCCTGGGCTGAAGCAATCCTCCTGCTTCAGCCTCCCAAAGTGATAGAATTGTAAGCATGAGCCACTGTGCCCAGCCCACATTAGTTTTTTTTTTTTTTTTTTTTCTTTTTTAAGATGGGATTTTGCTATGTTGTCCAAGCTGGTCTCTAACTCCTGGGCTCAAATGATCCTCTTGCCTCACCTTCCTAAGTAGCTGCGATTACAGGTGCACTCCACCACTCCTGGCTCTCCATCGGTATTTTAAAAATCAACCCAGAGGATTCAAGCGGCAGCCATAGTTGAGAACCACTAGGACAAATCAATCAGTACCTCTCCCAGATAGGGAGATATGAGCAGCTCCAGCCCCCACATCCTGTGCTTCTCCTTTGTCAGGAGACCTGGGCCCCAGCTCTCGGGACTGTAACCACGTCACTGGTCACAGCTTTGTTCCTGAGGCTGTCTTGGTAGCAGCCTGAGGTCTCTGCCCCTCTAGACCCGGGGGCCCACCTTATTCTTGTCTATCCTGCCTGAGACAGGAGTCTCCTCTGGAACCTGTAGCCCTCTTTTTACCAATTATGTTGACTTTCTGCCTGCACACTTACAAGTACAAGCACAATCTCATTCAATCCTCACAACAGCCCTGCTATTATCATACCAGTTTTACAAATGACAAAATTGGAGGGGAGATTAAGGTACAGTCTCTTTGCCCCCAAATCAATATGGATTAGTGGTGTGAATCAGGTCTGGGTGCCAGGGAGTTTCAGTGTCATGGAAAGTTAACACTGCTGTAGAAAACAGAGTGGTTCTGCTTGGAAAACTGTGAATGTGCAAACTCTCGGACCCAGCAATTCCTCTCCTGAGTTTATATCCTTGAAGACGTTCCCTCAGAACCCATAAATGTGTCCACTGCCATGTTATTTGTAATGATGGAGTTAGAATGGTATGCCAGTAAATCAGCTCTTAAAAAACAAAAAATAAAAACCAACAAGAGAACAAAACAAATTTTAAGTTAAACAAAACAAAAAACCCTGGTTTGTTGCATTTGCCAGTTTCTGTGGTATAAGCCTCCCTACATGGCAAAGTTCAAGCTACCAATATGTTATCACTTGAGAAGAAATGTGCACAACTGGCCCTCACCACCAGGGAGAGGCCATCCTGGTGCCCACCCCTGCGAGACTGGAGGTTAAATGTGGTAGACACACACCGCGGAGTACAAAGCAGCAGCTAGAAGCCACAGGTCAGTTGTCCACAAGGCAACATGAATAGAAGGCTTAGCAAAAAAAAAAAAAAAAATAGAATGAGATCTATGACACAAACCATCCATTTAAATTAACAATATAACCAGGAAAATTCTGATACAGGAAAATCCTGGCACAGAAAAAACACAAAAGGGAAATAGCCCAACCAGACATTAAAATATACTATCAAGGCCAGATGCAGTGGTTCACCCCTGTAATCTTAGCACTTTGGGAGGCTGAGGTGGGTAAATCACTTGAGCTCAGAAGTTTGAGACCAGCCTGGCCAACATGGTGAAACCCTGTTTCTACAAAAAAAAATACAAAAAATTAGCCAGGTGTGGTGGTGCGTGCTTGTAGTCCCAGCTACTCGGGAGGCTGAGGTGGGAGGATCCTTTAAGCCTGGGAAGTTGAGGCAGCAGTGAGCCATGATCATCCCACTCAGCCTGGGTAACAGAGTAAGACTCTGTCTCAAAAACATAAAAATATCTTCTATCAGACCTCTATAATTAAAACAGTCTGTTACTAGTGCATGAACAGATGAATAAATCAGTAGAATAGGATAGAAAGCCCTGCAATAGACCCAGCTACAGCAGAAACAGTACATGATGAAGGTAGCATCTGAAACCATGGTGACAAAGATCGACTTTTTAATAAATGGTGCTGCATCATCTGGGTAGCCATTTGGAAAAAGATAAAATTAGATCCATATCTCACACCATACACAAGAACAAACTACAAGTAGAATAGGAATCTAAATGTAAAAACAGACATTGTACGAGTACTAGAATAAATGGGTGAGTTCTTTTTTAACTTATGTGTAGGGAAAGGCTTTCTAATTGTGGTTTAGAATCCAGAGGCCATTATAAAAAGAGATTGATAAGTGTGTCTACATAAAAAAATTTTAGCTGAGTGTGCTGGCAGGCGCCTGTAATCCCAGCTACTCGGGAGGCTAAGGCAGGAGAATCGCTTGAACCCAGTGAGCCGAAATCGCGCCACTGCATCCTAGTCTGGGTGACAGAGCAAGACTCCATCTCAAGAAAAAAAAAGAGAATTATTAAAATTTTTAATTGCATAGCAAAAATTTCTGTAAACAAAGTCAAAGACAACCGACAAATTGAGAAGATATTTGTATTATAATATATCACAGACAAAGAGCTTTTACCCCAAATGTATGAAGAACTCATAAAAATTGAGGGACAAAGGACTAAAAACCTGATAGAAGTGTGAAAAGATATAAGCAATTTGAGAAGTTCAGGCTGGGCGTAGTGGCGCATGCCTATAATTCCAGCATTTTGTGAGGCCAAGGCAGGAGGATTGCTTGAGCCCAGGAGTTCGAGACCAGCCTGGGCAATATAGTGAGATCCTGTTTCTACCAAAAATTGTTTTAAAACATGTTCATACCTCATTCATAATTAGAAAAATGCAAATGGCCACAGCAAGGTTATGGAGAAATAGGCTCTACCAGACATTGCTAGTAGGAATGCAAACTGATACAGACTTTATGGAGGGGAATTGGGATACATAACAAACTACATAAGCATTTACCTTTTGATCTGGCAATCTCAATTCTGTTTTCTTCTTTTGAGACAGGGTCTCACTCTGTCACTTTAGGCAGTGGCATGGTCATGGCTCACTGCAGCCTCGACCTCCTGGATTCAGATGATCCTCCCACCTAGTCTCCTCAGTGGCTGGGACTACAGGCATGTGCCACTATGCATGGCTAATTTTTTATTATTTTTATAGAGACAAGCTTTGGCCATGTTGCCCAGGTTGATCTCAAACGTCTGGGCTCAAGTGATTCACCCACCTTGGCCTCCCAAAGTGCTGGGATTACAGGCGTGAGTCACTGCTCTCAACAGCAATCTTACTCTTGTACTCTAGCCTAAATATACCTCCAATGATAAAAATACATATGTACAAGGTTATCCATTGTAGCATTGCTTGTAATTGCAAAATAATAGAAACAACCTAAATCCTCATGTGAAGAAATGGTTGAATAAACTATGATACATCCACATGTAGAGTATCAAACAGCTGCAACAAAGACTGAGGAAGACCCCTAGGAACTGATATGAAATGACTTCCGGGATGTACTGCTAAGTGCAGAAAGCAACGTATTAAGACTGTCTATAGGATATTACCCTTCATGTAGGAAAAAAGAGATTAAGAAAATATATGCTTATTTTCTCATTGTACCAAAGTTACAGAAAAGATAAATCAGAATAATGAGATTAGCTATCTATACAGAGAGAAGATAAGAATTGGGTAGAAATAATGGATGAATGGGGTAGTTGAGATAATGAGAGTGATGTCTCTCTTAGTATATCTTTGTATGGTTCTGACTTTTTAGAATCATGGCAATGTTTCATTTACCCAAAAAAAAAATAATCAACATCTATCAGGATGTGGTTGGGGAGGGGGGACCCAAAGTGAAATACAAACATTAACAAATAAGCCTAATAGTACTACAAATGAATAATATTGTATTTAAATTGAATAATATTCACATTGAAGGGGTGAAGAAGAAACAGACTAACTGAAGTAACTTTGGAAAACAGTATTTTGACTGTATAGTATAACAGCAAAAAGAACTGTAAACAAATTCCATACTGTCATTAATAAATCTGTGGTACTCTTGACAAAATTGAATAAACTGGAGCTAATTATGGGAAAACATCAGGCAAACCTCAGTCACAGAAGTATGGTAGCAATAATGAAACTACCTTATGTGTATACTAAGACTGAACAAATAAGTAAATCTATTGTAGATAAATACAGCTAGATTTCTCACTGCCTGAAAAAGAAGTTACCAATAAGGAAGAGGGAAAGTTCAAATGAATCTGTGACAGTGGGTTGGAATCAGAAGTATCAATCTGAACTCGTGTTAATACACATACAGATGGTCAGATATAGAAATAAAGTTATGTGTGTTAAATATTTCTGTTAGTATACATATATTTCCTAGCTCTGTCCCTGGAGAGCACATAGAAGCAATGACATCCCAGTAGCCATGAGCACATCTAGAACCCAGATCTTGGCTTCTAAATACTATTCTCAGCCAGATGTAGTAATCCCAGCACTTTGGGAGGAAGAAGCAAGAGGATCACTTGAGCCCAGGAATTCAAGGCTGCCTGGGTAATATAGTGAGACTCTGACTCTACAAAAACAAAAATTAAAAAAAAAATAGCCACACATTGTGGCACATGTCTGTAGTCCTAGCTACTGGGGAGGCTGAGGTGGGAAGATCTTTGAGGCCAGGAGTTTGAGGTCAGAGTGAGCTATGATCTTGCCACTGCACTCCAGCCTTGGTGACAGAGTCGTTTTAAAAAGCAACAACAACAAAAAATCCTTGTGGAACTATATACTTAAAAAAGCAGATTTTAATGTATGTTAAATTATATCTTAACAAAAATATTTACATGTAAAACATGCATACATTAACAGCACATTTTCTAGGAATGCATACAAAAGACAGAAATGTAACAGAATGGCTGCCTATGGGTCAGAGAAGAGATGTAATGTGGAATAGGTATATAGAAGGAAATAAACAAAAATAAAAGAGGAGCAACAGAGTGAAATCATATAGTTTCATGAACTGGACTGAATGAATGATTCGACTTTCTGTATGTGAGTTCAAAAAAAAAAAAAAAACCAACACAAAACAAAACAAAAAGAAAAGAAGAAAAAGCTGGGCATGGTGCCTCACTCCTGTAATCCCAGAACTTTGGGAGGCCAAGGCGGGCAGATAGCTTGAACCCAGGAGTTTGAGACAAGGCTGGGTAACATGGCAAAACCCTATCTCTTCAAAAAATAGAAAAATTAGCCGGCCGTGGTGGCACATGCCTGTAGTTCCAGAACCTGAGCCCAGAGAGGTCGAGGCTACAGTGAGCCATGATCATGCCACTGCACTCCAGCCTGGACGACAGAGTGAGACTGTCTCCAAAAAAAAAAAAAGAGGCCAGGTACGGTGGCTCATGCCTGTAATCCCAGCATTTTGGGAGGCCAAGGCAGTTGGGTCACTTGAGGTCAGGAGTTCAAGACCAGCCTGGACAACATGGTGAAACCCCATCTCTAGTAAAAATACAAAAATTAGCTGGGCATGGTGGCACGCACCTGTAATTCAGGAGGCTGAGGCAGGAGAATCGCTTGAACTCGGGAGGCAGAGGTTGCAGTGAGCCGAGATCACGCCACTGCACCTCAGCCTGGGCGACAGAGTGAGACAAAAGAAAGAAAAGAAAAGAAAAAGGAAGGAAGGAAGGAGAAAGAGTGAAGCTATGTGAAGTTTTATTTAACTGCAGAAGATTCTATTAGAAACAACATAAATACACATCAAAATAAATTGTAGTACATCCATACAATGGAATTCTAAGCAGTAGGTGAAAAGAATGAGAAACTATCTATTAATAGGGGATAACAACATGTAAGTTGATTTTAATGAATCTTATTTACAGTATACATGATATATATTTAAGTGGGGTTGGATGGGAAGTAAAAGTACGGGACCGACTGTTTGGAACCTTAGCATATCTTTAATTTTCTTGCACTTACATAAAATATTTTTTGAAAGAGACACAAGAAACTGGCAACAATTGGTTACCTCCCAGGAGGGAGAGGAGCTGGGAGGCCAGAGGACAGGGGTAGAAGGGAGATTTTTCACGGGAGAACTTTGGTAGCTTTGACGATTGAATCATCTAAATGTTTTATTTATTCAATTTTTAAAATATGAGTGTATGAAAAAGACTGACAGACACCACCTTAACCAGCTCATGACCTCACCATGTCACTGTTGACTGGTATGTATGTTTATGTGCATGCATGCATGTATGCATCTCTGCACATGTGCATGTGAGTACACGTGTGTGTGTCTAGTGTTGGAAAGGAAGCAGATGCAGTTTATTTTCAGCACCAGCAAAGGAAGCTGGTACTCAGCAGCGGGTAACAGTTCCACCTGGCAGAGCCGGTACTGTGGAGGGGAGCTGACTCTGCACTGGCTTCAGTTCCTGGTTCCGAGAACCTACAGAAACGCAGGCTGTGGCTCCCTCTGCTTAACTCAGTGAAGTCGCTTCAAATGGGGCTGTCTAGGCTCTGGATCCTGAGGACTAGTGAGCGGCTGGGAGCTCTGAGCTCTGAGCTCAGAATCTGCAGGCTCAGACCTCTAAGGGTCTCCATACCTCTGAAAACCTGTCCCTCACCAGGAGTCTCAGGTTGGTGGAACCCTGATTCTAAAACAAGAAAGGCCAGTCGCATGAGAGAGTAGAGAGTATATGACCCTATTCTGACATCTGCAGATGCAGGAATTTAGAGGTCAGAGAGCTCATTACTTACAGGGCAGGACTCTCTTCTGTGCCCTGCTCAATTCCCAGTTCAAATGAGTAGATTTTTAGTTTCTGATTCAGAGGAAACCTGCCTCCCTTACACTTCTCCCACTGGCTCTATTTCTGCCCTTGGGAGCTCCGTGAGACAGTGAGACTGAATGATATAATACAGTAATTAGAAGTATGGGTGTGAGAATGTGGACCTTGATACCTATTAGCTGTGTGACTACAGACCAGTTTCTTAGTCACTCTGAGCGTGTATATTTCCTCTTCCATAAAATGGGGATGACCACAAACTCTACTTCATTGGATTGTTGTGAGGATGAATTAAGACAATGCATGAAGAGTAAGTAACATCATGCAAGGCACAAAGAAAGTGGGGAATCATTATATCTCTTACTTCTAGTCTAACTCCTCAGCCCCAAGACTATCTTGAGAGTTTGAGAGCACGCATGGCCAAGAGGCCAGCCCAGCAATGGCGTCTGCCTTCCAAGCTTCGATTTCCGGCCTTAGCTGAGAAGCTGAAGTGGGGATGGGGATCACTCCTGCTGCCGACTGTCCGCACTCACCAGTGATAAGGTTGTCCACAAGGGTGGTGGGCATGCAGAAGATGCCCACCAGCAGGTCACTGACAGCCAGGTTGAGGATGAACATGTTGGTGACGGTGCGCATGTGCCGGTTCTTGAGCACGATGAAACAGACCAGGGCATTGCCCACCATGCAGAGCAGGAAGATGAGCACATAGGCCACAATGAACATGGCTGCCACAGGGAAGGTGTGCTGGTAGTAGGAGGAGAAGATGAGGTTTGCAGCCAGGGTGGCCTCAGCGTTAGTCCCATTCTGACTTAGGGGCCAACTGCTGTTGGGAGGCTGGGAGGGCTCCCCTAGGGCCAAAGAAATATATGGGTCAGGACCTTAGGCAAAGAAGAGTTTACTGATTTCTCACCACTGGTGAGATTCTTCGTGTGCCAAATCTTAACCGTGCCCTGGTCCCCCAAGCATGTACCCAGCTCCAGTTGCAACTGGATGCACTGATCCAAGACTTTCAGCCTTGTTTGATCAAGCTTCTCAAACCCTGGTCTTGCATTTCACGCCCTGCCTTGCCATAACTCATTCCCCAATGTTGGTCATTCTTTATTAACTCCCCCAACCCATTTAGGTTCCAACTTTCTTGGCCCTGCTATACGCCCCAGAGGCTAACCTCTAAGTACTGCATTGCCCTGGTTCCCTTGTTTTCTGACTTCTAGCTGTGTTCAGCCAATACCAGGCACTGAAGGAGATGGGAGGGCAGGTGCAGAGAGAAAGGTCAGGGTATTTGTCTTCTGATTCCCTTCCTGCCTGGCCCAATTCTGCCAGCAGCTGTTTTTTCCTATGGCCACAGCCTGATCCTATCGGATGACTCCCCTTTCATGGCTCTAGCCCTCACTTGATTACAGTAACACTGTTCCCTTTCCTTCACTCACAGGCCTGCAAATGGTAACTCTTCCTGTGGTTGTGAGTACCTGGGTGCTTCACTGTTTCTAGCTGGTTCTCTTACTCCTCACCTCTTCCATTAAACTCTATTTAGTTAAACCCTTTCTGGGTACACCATTTGTTTTCTGCTGCAACCCAATTATTACACCCTGAAACTCTTTGACGTTCTTCTTCATCTCCTCCACGGAACTTTAGTTGAGAAAGACAAGAAGGCAGTAGAGAAAGGGAGAATGAAGGGGGACTCGGAACCAGGGCTAAGGAACAGAGGCACATCACATTCAGTAGAGCATCCAAAACAGAGGCTGTTGCTCAGCCTTCGCCTCCTCCCATCCTGTGATCAGCTGTTACGCCTGCATAGCATTTAACAAAGCACTTCCACATCTATTGTTTGATTTAGCTCTCTGAGCCAGCCCATGATGTAAGTCATTAGGTACTAGCCTCATTTGTTTTCTTTTGTATTTTTTTAAAACCCTCATTGATGCCGTCTTGACCAGAGCAAAGAAAAAAAAAAGTAAAATAAAATATAAAATAAAAACCCTCATTGAATTCCCCTAAGGTGTTAGCTTCATTTGAAATGAAGGTCAGAGAGGTTCCATGGCTTGCTCAAGGTCCCACAGTGAGGCTGCAGCCGATCTGGCCCTGCTCTGTGCGTCTGTGAATAAGGACCAGGCTTTGGTGTGTCTTTCCTCAGCCTTGTTTCGAAGGGAAGACTCCGTGTCCAACCACAGCTCTTCTGGGAAGTCATTAGTTGGGGTGACTCATGATGTTGTCTCATAAACTTTCCTCCTGCCTTCCTCTGGGACTGAATGTGGCCTGGTCCAGGGGATGAAGAGTCCCTCCAGAATCTTTCTGCCACACCCGGAACTCAGCCACTGGCCTGGAGTCTCACTGGAGGCTGGGGGTCAGGAGGCTAGAGATCCTCGAGGGAGCAGAGCCAGTGAGCTAGCACCTCGGGGCTGCAGGGAACAGGAGGGGGCACTGCGGTGAGTGTTGGGATGGGGCAGTGGGACTGTGCTGGGAGGCAGAGAAGCTGCAAACTTCCTGTGCGTGATGAGAGATGATACTCCCATGCTTAGGCTTTCCAAGGACTTCCAATTGCACTCAAACATCTTTATTTTAATATGGAATATGTCTAACATGTAGAAGAGAGAGTATTATAATAAACATACACAAGATATAAAGTTTAATGAGCTCTTATTAGAGAGATTCATATAAAGAACCCCCATGTATACATCATCTGCTTTCAACAGTTATCAGCTTGAGGCCTGGAGTTGTTTCGTCCATATCCCCACTTCTCTTTGGATTATTTTGAAGCAAATACCAGACATTACTTCTTTTCATCCATAAATGTTTCAGCTTATACCTTTAAAAAATAAGGACTCAGCCAGGTATGGTGGCTCACGCCTGTAATCCCAGCACTTTGGGAGGCCAAGGCAGGTAGATCACCTGAGGTCAGGAGTTCGAGACTAGCCTGGTGAACGTGGTGAAACCCTATCTCTACTGAAAATACAAAACATTGGCCAGGCGTGGCAGTGGGCACTTGTAATCCCAGCTACTCGGGAGGCTAAGGCAGGAGAATTGCTTGAACCCAGGAGGCGGAGGTTGCAATGAGCCAAGATCGCACCATTGCACTCCAGCCTGGGCGGCAGAGTGAGACTCCATCTCAAATAAATAAATAAATAAATAAATACTTTAAAAAAGTGAAAAATATGATGTCCATCATTATCAAACCTAACAAAATTAACAATATGTCATTATGGCATTAAATATCCAGCATCCAGCAAAATTTCCTGATTGTTTCATAACTTTTTAAATAGTTGGTTTGTTTGAGTGAGGATCCAAGTAAGATTTCTATTACCTATTATTATGTTGTGAACCACCCCAAAATTTAATGGTATGGCACTGTGGCTTGGCAATCTTCGTAGTTCTTCTCTTTTGGGACACTCATGCAGCTGCTACAGTTATCTGCTGGCTCAGCTGGGGCTGGGAGGTCCAAGATGTCCCTCACATGGCTGGTGGTTAGTGCTGGCAATTGGCTGGGATGTCTCAGTTCTCTACGTAGCCTCTCATCCTCCAGGAAGCTTGTGTGGGATTCTTCAGAGAACAGTGGTCTCAGGGTTCCAAGAGAGCAAGAGAAGAAGCTACAAGCTTCTTAAGGCCTAGATTCTGGAATTTTCACATCATGTCTGTCACATTCTATTGGCCAAAGCAAGTCACAAGGGATGCCCGGTTTCAAGCCAGTGGAGAAATAGTTTCACCTCTTGGTAGGAAAAAAGGCAACATGGCATTGCAGAAGAGGTGTGGACATGGAATTGTGATTCATTAGGGTCCACTCTGATAAAATCTACCACCATCCCCAGATTGCATTTGGTCGACGTGACGCCAAAGTCTCTCTTAGTTCACAGGTTTTCCCTCTGTCTCTTTTCCCCTCTGCAGCATATTTGTCGTATGGACTGTCATTGGTCTGTAGAGCTTCTGCAGACTAGATTTTGTGAATTCCTCCCTCATGATGTCATTTGACATGTTCTGCCCTCTGTCCCCTGTACTTGGTAGTCAGATCTAGAGTCTTGATCAGATTATATCCAGTGGCCTTTCTCTTTGTGGAGCTAGGCTCAATCAGAGGACTCAGGTGAGGTACCTCTGCCTCCTGGGCTTAAGCAATCCTCCTGCCGCAGCCTCCTGAGTAGCTGGGACTATAGGCATGCACCATCAAGCTGGGTTAATTTAAGGTTATTTTGTAGAGATGAGGTCTCACTATGTTGCCCAGGCTGGTCTTGAACTCCTAAGCTTAAGCAATCCTCCTGGCTTGGCCTCCCAAAGTATTAGGATTACAGGCATGAGCCACTGTGCCATGAGATTTTAACAGTATTTTCAGCAGACAATAAGGATTATTGCCTAGAGCCCTCATTGCGCTTTTTTTTTTTTTTTTTTGAGACAAAATTTCGCTCCTGTGGTCCAGACTGGAGTGCAATGGCTGTGATCTTGGCTCACTGCAGCCTCTGCCTCTCGGGTTCAAGTGATTCTCCTACCTCAGCCTCCTGAGTAGCTGGGATTACAGGTGCACACCACCACATCTGGCTAATTTTGTATTTTTAGTAGAAACAGTGTTTCACCATGTTGGCCAGTCTGGTCTCAAACTCCTGACCTCAGGTGATCCACCTGCCTCAGCCCATTACACATAAATGCTGTCTTCCCATAGAGAGCTAAAAGAAGGGGCAAGCAAAGGCCCTGGGATTGGAAGAAGCAGGAGTGTGTGAGGAGCTAAGTGGATGGCAAAGTGACCAGAGCGTAATGGGCAAAGGGGAGAGTGGCACTGAGCAGGGCCAGAGAGATGTCAGGGATCAGACCATGCAGTGTTTCAGAGGCCCTAGTAAGGAGCGTGGATTGTATTGGAAATGCAATGAGGGTTGGAGGCTGAGGCAGGTTGCAGTGAGTCAAGATTGCAGCCATTGCCTGTAGTCCCAGCTACTCGGGAGTTTAAGGAGGGAGATCGCTTGAGCCTGAGAAGTCAAGGCTGCAATGAGCTGTGATTACACCACTGCACTCTAGCCTGGGTGACAGAGCAAGACTCTGTCTCAAAAAAATGAGAAAGAAAACAGAAAAACAGACATTTCCTGGGTGTGACCTAGGGTAGGTCACATCATCTCCCTGGAAACCAGACTCTTCGTTGATAAAATGGAGACAAATGAACACCTACCAAAGAAGGGCCCTGCCGAGGATTCAATGAGACAACGTGTGGGAACTGAGAGCACATTATACACATGGCACGCAGTATGAGGCAGCAGCAGCAGCGGTGCTGATAGTTCTAAGCCACACAATGGATGTGAGCACAATGTTTTTATAATATGCTTGGTGTGTGCCTCCCTACAAGCCTGAAAGAAGTGCGAATAAAAAAACAATCCCTGGCCAGGCAGGGTGGCTCACGCCTGTAATCCCAGCACTTTGAGAGGCCAAGGTGAGCGGATCACCTGAGGTCAGGAGTTCAAGACCAGCCTGGTCAACATGGTGAAACCCCATCTCTACTAAAAATACAAACACTAGCTGGGCGTGGTGGCAGGTGCCTGTAATCCCAGCTACTTGGGAGGCTGAGGCAGAAGAATCACCTGAACTGGGAGGTGGAGGTTGCAGTGAGCCAAGATTGTGCCACTGCTTGCCAGCCTGGGCAACAAAGCAAGACTTTGCCTAAATAAAATAAAATAAAATAAAAAGAATGAGAGAGAGAGAAAATATAAAAGAAAGAAAAGAATCCCTAAATGAATAAGCTTAACCTAGAATCAGTCTGGGTGTTTCCCTGAGTTCACAGGCCTCCCACTGATGGCTTCGTCTTTGTTATCATCTGTTTGTCGATCCTGGGAACACATAGATGCTCCACCTCTTCCTGAGAGGCTGTCAGTAAGCCCAGGCCTGGGTAGAGAGGCGCTGGACCAGCTGAAGAACACAATGCAGGGCTGCCAAGTACACGCAGCACGAACAGGACTGATGGCTGCTAACTACACAAAACAAGAAGTTCAAGTTCATTTGTAATCTAAGCAATGCAATTTTAAATGAATGTTGGGTTAACCTTTTCATCAGATTGGCAATGATTGAAGTATTCAGTAAGGGCCAGAGCATAGCTATGCCCTGTAGGGAGGGGCGTGGGGTGGGGGGATAACGAATTAGCTCTTCTCAGTCAAGGCACATCTGTCCAGAGCCCTAGTGAGGAACCCGCCCCCAGATCCAGCCATCCCACTTCTCACGATTACCCTAAGGAACAGAGTGAGAGGTCTCAGGATGAGAGGGAAAGTACTGACCATGGGACATTGCAATGGTTACAAAATAGTATGAACAGTCAGGTGCAGTGGCTCACCCCTGTAATCCATGCACTTTGGGAGGCCAAGGTGGGTGGATCACGAGGTCAGGAGTTCAAGACCAGCCTGGCCAAGATGGTGGAACCCATCTCTACTAAAAATACAAAAATTAGTTGGGCGTAGTAGCGGGCACCTATAATCCCAGCTACTCGGGAGGCTGAGGCAGAGAAGTGCTTAAACCTGCGAGGCAGAGGTTGCTGTGAGCCAAGATATGCGCCACTGCACTCCAGCCTGAGTGACAGAGTGAGACTCCGCCCCCCCCCAAAAATAGTATGTACATGCATTGTAAGTCCGTATTCTGTATAAAAAGCATACATTTGTGTGAACTGTAGATGACAGAAAAAATAACAGTGTTTGTCCACAAGGGGTGGTATTTCCTCAAGTGATTTTTATTTTCAGTTTTTCTAGCTTGCATTTAACCTTTCTAATCAGAAGGAAACTCTGATAGCTGTGATAAAATACTGATGATGTCACTGGTTCTTGGCCCTGACTCATCAAAATCACCTGGCTTTTAACAATACAGATCCCATCCCTTCCAATTGGATCAGAATCTCTAGAAGGTGGTAGGGAGGTATGGGTGATGGGGTGGGGATGGGGTTGTTCAGGCACTGGTATTTTTCAAAAAAACTCCGCTGGTGATTTCCATGTGTAGCCAGATTTGAGAACCACTGAACCGCACAGTCCCGGCCCTCCGGGCACTCACAATCAGGTTGAGTGCGGTTTCACATTTTGGGGGGTCACCAAATTCTTTGAGTCCCTGATTCATTTTGATTCCTTCACAGATGCTTTCCTAGGGCTTCCTTTTGTTATGCCAATAAATGGTTCCTGTCTGGGGGAATTTATGGTCTCCAAAAGCAATGGATCCTGTCCCAAAAAGAGCCCTGGATATTGACGCACACTTTCAGGGGAGTGTTGAGTATCACGGTTTGGGCTCACTCTGCATCCATGACCCCTTCTTTCTAGACTACTGATTTTTCCCCTGGGGAGTCAGCCTCCTCCTCACATGGAGCTTTTGAGGGACTGTCCATCAGGAGTCTGCACTAACCCCTGGCCAGAACATGCCAATCAGACCTCATCTGCTTTGGATTTGCCTCTGAGTCTTCATAATACAGCTTTTCCGTCCCTTGGATGACCTCCCCACACCCTTCCAATGGATTCCCAGTGTTGGTTAGGTCGCCCAGCACTTGTTTCTATATTGCTTGTAACCCTAGTGTCTTGGCGAATACAAGGGGATTAAAGTTAGTCATCCATGGACCTCCTGCAAGTCTGCAGAGTCCAGGTTCAGAATCCCAGTGTCAGAGGAAGTGGTAGAAATGAGCAGGGGTAGCACCACAGACCCCCAAGGTTCCTGTTCCTTAGATGTTTGCACCCACCTCCCTCCCCAACACCATCCCACGTGCTGTCTCTTAACAGGCCATGTAATCTTTCAGAGACTATGCTGATGCAGAAGGGAAAGGACACTGACTTGGGAATCAGAAAGCATGACTGGTCACTGACTGCATGTAAGAGGGGTTGGAGGCCAGGCACAGTGGCTCATGCCTATAATCCCAGCACTTTGGGAGACCGAGGGAGGCGAATCACCAGGTCAGGTGTTTGAGACCAGCCTGGCCAACAAGGTGAAACTTTGTCTCTTCTAAAAATACAAAAATTAGCCGGGTGTGGTGGCACGCACCTGTAATTCCAGCTACTTGGGAGGCTGAGACAGGAGAATTGCTTGACCTGGGAGGCAGAGGTTGCAGTGAGCTGAGATTGCACCACTGCGCTCCAGCCTCTGTGACAGAGTCAGACTCCATCTTGAAAAAAGAGAGGTTGGGGGGTTGGGAAACTTGGTTTGGAGAAGAAGCTTGGGAACTTGTGTTAAAGCTGCTTTTGTACAGTTTTTAAAGGGAGGTATAGTTTGGCGTGGCTGGGAGACTGATGATAGTGGGCCCTAAGCTCCCATGTCACCCTTGGTATTCCCAAGAAAACTGGGAAGATCTACTTCATCCCTGTATTCTCCTTGGCTTTCAAATGTGGAAGACCTGGGCTTCTTGCATCTCCCAACCTCACAGGATTGTTAATACATTCAGAGAGATAGCAGAGTAAATTACAAAGGCCCTTGCAGAACTCCAGACTGCTTATCGACTGCATTCGCTGTCTGCCAGGCAGCTGTGGGAAACCGAGAGGTCGCAGCGTGGTTTCAGTTCATTTGGGTTTGCTCCTAGGGAAGCAAGCCTTGGCAAAACCTTTCTTAGCACTGCTTACGAGAGTAAAAAGTGGATGTGGCAGGGGATCGAGGAGGAAGGAGGCCTCTTGAGACCTGCAACCTCCTACCGTTCCTCTTGCGTGCTGAACCAAAGCCCATCCACCCCAGACACCCACCACAGCAACATGGATTTTGCAAGCCTGGCCTCTTTCTGGTGAGTGAGAGCAGGTTGCCCTTCCAAGAATCATTTGGGTTGGCAAAGACCAAAGATTTTGAGGGCTGAGTTACTAATACAGCCATCAGGAGTCCCCAGATGAGCCCATCTGTATACTTCTACTCTGGAGCCTTTTTATATCTCCTTAATTCCTCCAGGAGGTCTCCGGTTTTTCCCCTCAAAACTTGTATTCAGAAAAGGTTCTGATACCAGTCATTTCCCTCACAGTGAAAACTGAATTGCTTTTATCACATACTGAGCCTATACTGTCAGTCTGTTTAAAAGAATTCCAGGCCTTGGAAGGTGGAGGTAGAAGAGGCTTAAGGTGGGAGAAGAGAGGAAAGTAAAGGGGGTGGGTAGAGATGTCCCTCTCTCTCTTGGAAAGGCTAAACATATGCCCTGGAGCTCCTTTCTGGGTTCAGTGGCTGCTTCCTCAAGGTCAGCAGGTTGTTTACCTGCAGGGCTGGTCACATTTCACTTCCTGCTTCAGCTAAGTGTAGAGATTTTTTTTTCTTTTAATTAAACTAGAAATGTCTTAAGGGTAGAAAACATGGGTTGTTCAGCTCAAAATGCTCCTCATTTTCTGGCACCGGGCCTAGAACATAAAGGTGCTTAGTGAATGTTGATAAGTAAGTTAGGTACTAAAGGCTATAAATCCTCCTGGAAGCACTGATTTAGCTGTATCCCATAGGCTCTATTAGACAGTATTTCCATTATTATTGAACTATGTTTTGTAAAACATCAAGTTATCCCTGACAAGGAAAGGAGAATTATCTTCATTTCACAGGAAAATAAAAACTCAGAGACCAAAAGAGACTTGCTCTCAGAATACAGGGTGCAGTAGTGGGGACCTCCAGGTTTTGGTTGGCTCTGAGATTCAGGGTGCATCAAATAAGCCAGGAGACCTGTTCTGAGTCTGAGCTCCTCCTCAGGCTCTGCCACCTCCAACCATTTTCTCATCCTCTTTGGGTATCATCGGGTCACATATAAAGACCTCCAGGGTCCATTATCAGCAATTAGGGATCTTTGATTTGGAGGGAACTTTGCCTTCCTGAGGCTTCTGCTACAAAGCTGACACGTTATGAACAGTGCATATATCATCTAAAACCTTGCCTGAAGAAGCAGGCACACAGTGGCCAGAGGCAGAATCAGGGTCACTCTGGACTCAACTGAGAAGTAATAGAAGAGGACCTAACCCCTTTGAGATCCGTTACTTCCTAACAAGGCATCACCTCTTGGAGTCCTAGGTTTCTCTCCCTCCCCATCCCTAGCAGAATCTTCTTTTAGGAAATATTCTGATAAACTTGTTCACATGGATGAGGAAATGACTTACAACAAAGCACTGTGTCTCTTTTGGGCTTTTGCATTTCAAAAGGAGTCAGACATTAAATGAGAAAAGGGAAAGCTCTAATGATGCAATTTCAGTTATTAATGAGAGAGCTACAAAAAGCTTTTAAGCATGAGAGACATTCTTTATGTTTTTATCTTTTTTTTTTTTTTTGGAGATGGAGTCTCATTCTATCATTCAGGGTGGAGTGCAGGGGCGCGATCTGGGTTCACTGCGACCTCCACCTCCCAAGTTCAAGGAATTCTCCTGCCTCAGCCTCCCAAGCAGCTGGGATTATAGGCACCCACCACCATGCCTGGCTAATTTTTGTGTTTTTAGTAAAGACGGCTTTCACCATGTTGGCCAGGCTGGTCTCAAACTCCTGACCTCAGGTGATCCGTCCACCTAAGCTTCCCAAAGTGCTGTGATTACAGGCGAATTCTTCATGTTTGTGTCTTAAACAGATCTGATCGAAGTTAGCTGTGTTGTCAGTTCCACTCACTGTGCTTCAGTTTCTTCATTTGTTAATTCAGGGTTGAGCAGCTGCCTTCATAGACCTGCTGACTGTGATAGCCCAAGGTTTTTACAGTAGAATGGGCCACCCAATGATTGTAGTAGAAATACTTATTGTAAGTATATCTCCTCAACTCATTGCTGGAAGCAGGACAGATTGCCATCAAACAGATCATGGACCCAGTGAGAACCAGGCCTACACCCATCTGGCCTCTGCTTCCCCAGCAGCAGCTGAGGCCCCTCCCATTCTCCCCTCCCAGTAAGACAGGAAGGCATGGAAGGTCTTCAGGACAAAGCTAGAAAGCTAGACTTCATGGAGGCTGCAGCCCCACAGTGTTCCCAGAATCTAGACCATTTGTGCAGACCTGCTGCAGTTCAAACCAGGGCAATCTGTGCCTCCTGGGCCTCAGTCTTATCATCTACTAAATGTGGGTGATGTTGTCTCTCTGCTCAATTCCCAGGCTGGGTGGGCAGCCCCAGGATGGTGATATGCTTTGTGGGAAAGGACAGTGCACAGAGACTCTGGCAGCACCATTTCCAAGGGGTATATGAAAAAGTGGCATCCACCTGGACCTCTAAGATCTACTGCATCCTGTGCTGGAGGGACAACAGCTGGTATACTCCTGTCCCCTCTTCTCTCCAGTGACCCCCTTCCCCACGTGGCCACTTCCCCGCAGCTGTGCCCACTTCCAGCCAGTGCAGGTGTATATCCTCCCAGCCTTTGGGCCTCTCTCAGCCACAGAACTTCCAGGCTGGGTAGGCAGCTGTGGAGGCCCCTGGGGGCTCCCAGAAAGGCTGGGGTTGGGCTGGGTTCAGGCTGGGGAATGGATCTGATTTGTTGCCCTTCTGCTGACGTGTCCCACAGCATAACATCACACTCAAGCACCAAGTGAGGAAGGCAAATGAGGGTGACTGCCTGGCTAACCGCAGCGCCTCTGCAGGGGGCTTGGCAGACTGTAGTGCCTGTCTCTAGGTGTTGGGTGAAGGCATCTGGACCCTCAGAGACCCCTCCAGGCCATCGTTTTCATCCAGCCACCCAATAATTCTCTCTTCTGTCCCCTAGTCTGTCATCAGACCTGTCAGCCCCCACTTGCTCAAGCTGAATATGGGAACTGGTGAGGAGACAGAGGCTAGACCAGCTGAGTGATAGAAAGTTCTTCCTGAGGTTGAGTTGAATTTTCTTATTGCAACTTGCCCTCACAGATCCCAATTCTGCTCCCAGGAGCCAGAACAAGAGTGAACCCCTGTCCCCAGAATCATCCCCCTCTTCCCACCTATTTCCCACCCTAACATCCCAGGATATCCAGCAACAGCGACTCCAGGCCCATCTCATGGTCAACCCATTTTGGTACCTCCCCTACCCACCCCCGACCCTACCCCGTAACTTTCCTCAAGAATATAAGCCAGATCTCCCCCATCTTAAATACATGCCATTAATTTTTTTTGAGACCTAAATTCAGGGCTTTACATTTCACTTACAGGTACCGTTCATTTTCTTGGTTTTAATCCAGCATTTTGTTATGTTGAGATAACCTTAAATCTTGACTTTATTGCCTTGTGGGTGTTACGGTTCCTATCCACAGATTTGATAAACACGCCTTTTATTTTCCCTCTAAATTCTTAATGTTGCGTCAGGGTTGGATTTCTAGGGAGCCCTAGGCTGCTATCAAGCCTTTCGTGAGGCCCCCACTGTTGGTCCTCTAGCATCCCTCCCATGGCTCTCAATCAAGTCACAAGGTTTTTCTGAGAGATGGTGGCAGTGTTCTGCTGAACTTTTGTATTCATCTTTTTTCCTCTCAGAAACCCATTCTGGAAGAGGAAATTCAGCAAGTTTAGCTTGATTTGTTCTTCTGTTTGTTTTGGAAATACTATTTAGTAAGACGTGCACACTTTGTGAATAGCTATATAGAATTAACAGCTGGAAGGAGTTACAGAAATGTTTACCAACCAGTGGTGTCTCATCAACAGTTGCTCCAAATGGTATTGACTTGATTTTTATTTTTTATAGACTTAAAATAAGTTTTAAGTTTTTTATTGGAAATTGACAATTTATAATTGTATAAACTTTGGGGATACAAAGCGATGGTATAATTTATGAATACAAGGTGGAGTCATTAAATCAAGCCAGTTAACATATCCGTCAAATACTTATCATTTTTTGTGATGAAAACATCTGAAATTTAGTTTTTTGTTTTTGTTTTTGCTTTTTTTAAGTAAGATTCAAGGAGTCTCACTCTGTTGCCCAGGCTGGAGTGCAGAGATCTTGGATCATTGCAACCTCCGCCTCCTGGGTTTAAGCGATTCTCATGCCTCAGTCTCCCAGGTAGCCGGGATTACAGATGTATACCACCACACCCAGCTAACTTTTGTATTTTTAGAGAACAGAGCTTCACCCTGTTGACCAGGCTGGTCTTAAAACTCCTGATCTCAGGTGATCCACCCGCCTCAGCCTCCCAAAATGCTGGGATTACAGGCGTGAGCCACTGCACCCAGCTTCAATCTTTCTTTTTTTTTTTTTGAGGCAGAGTCTTGCTCTGTCACCCAGGCTAGAGTGCAGTGGCATGATCTCAGCTCACTGCAACCTCCACCTCCTGGGTTCAAGCAATTCTCCTGCCTCAGTCTCCCGAGTAGTTGGGATTACAGGTGTGTGCCACCACACCCGGCTGATTTTTGTATTTGTAGTAGAGATGAGGTTTCACCATGTTGGCCAGGCTGGTCTTGAACTCATGACCTCAAATGTCTGCCCACTTTGGCCTCCCAAAGTGCTCAGATTACAAGCATGAGCCACTGCACCCAGCCCTCTTGGCAATTTTGAAATGTACAATACTCTATTATTAACTCTATGCACCATGCTGTGCAATAAAAAGAAAACTATTTCTTTTGCCTGAGATTTTGTGCTCTTTGACCATCATCACCCCATTCTCCCCCACTCCAGAGCCACTGTACCCTCTGCTTCTATGAGTTCTATTGTTCTAGATTCAATATATGTGAGAACATGCAGTATTTGTCTTTCTGTGTCTGACTTATTTTTTGTAGTATAATGTTCTCCAATTTTGTCCATGTTGTTTTAAATGACACAATTCTGTCTTTTTAAAGGCTGAATAGGATTCCGTTGTGTATACATACCCCATTTTCCTCATCCATTCATCGGCTGATATACACTTAAGTTGATTCCATAGCCTGGCTATTGTGGATAGTGCTGCAATAAACGTGAGGTTCAGACATTTCTTCAGGTAACTAGTTTCAAATTTGGGGGTACGTACCCAGAAATGAACCTGCTCCATCCTATGGTAATTCTATTTTTAGTTTTTTAAGGAACCTCCATACTGTTCTCCATAATGGCTGTGCTAATTTACTACACTCCCACCAACAGCACACAAGGGTTGTCTGCAGGAGTGGGGCAACACTCAGCCAGTGGGGAGGGGACGCAGCCAACGCCACCTCACAGGTGGGATAAACCTTGGGTTCACTCTGCACTTTTCTCAGAGTGTCCCCAGCACGATAGAACCCCCCAGTTGCCTGCAGCCAAAACCAGCTCATTAATGCACCCATTTCTTGCCTTCCCCTCCCCCACCCATTTTTTGAGACAGAGTCTCATTCTGTTACCAGGCTGGAATGCAGTGGCACGATCTCGGCTCACTGTAACTTCCGCCTCCTGGGTTCAAGCAATTCTCCTGCCTCAGCCTCCTGAGTAGCAGGTCTACAGGTGCATGCCACCACGCTCAGCTAATTTTTGTATTTTTAGTAGAGATGGTGTTTCACCATGTTGGCCAGGATAGTCTTGGTCTCTTGACCTAGTGATCCTCCCATCCCAGCCTCCCAAAGTGCTGGGATTACAGGCGTGAGCCCCTGCGCCCGGCCTCTTTATCTCACTCTCCTCATTCCCTCACTTCCACTGCCCGGCATGATCTCCCAAATAAACTCCCTCTACCCAAGCTTTTGTCTTGGGGTGTGCTTCAGAAGCAGGAGAATCAAACAAAGATGTTAGTGACCACCTCTTTGCATATATACTTGTATATGTATATATGCATATTTCCAATAATAAACCTATGTAATTTTGCATAAAGGGGATCATACTACACATGCATTCAAAACTGTTTTCTTTTTAAATTACTCACAGTAGGTAGCAAACAGATTTCCATGTCAATAAAGAAAATCCTAAGCAGTTTTTAATGTCTGAATAATATGCCATTGCAGGTGTGTCTCATTTTTTATTTAATTTATTTAATTTATGGATGTCTAGATGGTTTCCAGTTTTGCACTATGATGAACATGCTCAGGCAAACATCTTTGCAAGTGTATAGCTCAGAATTTTTTGAAATTCTGAGCTGTGCGAGTACTTTATTATCTCCTAAGTGTACACTGCGTTCAGTAATTTCTTCTGGAATTTTAATAGAGGTCAATACTAATCTTAGCAGTGTAGAGGTTTTTTAAATTCAAAAATCTGTATTTCCTCCCTTTTTTGAAAATCAGGACATTTGCCCATCTTCAGTTTTCTGGCACTTCCTTCATCTTCTGTAATTTCCTCGAAAGCAATGATTGTATCTGTAAATACCTCTGGGTCCCTGGGATGTCATATGTCTGGGGTGCAGTGAGTGAGCACGTTGTAGGTGGCTTGATGTTTTCTTCCTATCACTTGACTATCTTGGGTCTCAATCTTGTCCTTACTTCTTTATTCCACAACTTGAAGTAAAATAGCCTCTGCCTTGCTCTGCCTGCCTTCGAGCCCAAGCCAGAGCAGATTCCTTCCTGTAATTCTTCCTTAGACTTTGAAAGCTCTTTGCTCTTGTCTTTGCCAATTTCTCCCAACTTCTGTTCACTGGAGCGTCAGAGCTTTGCTAACGCCATTCTTACAGATCCTGCCAATCTTCCAGATTCCTCTGGGATTATTCATTCCTTCTCACCTCTTCTGTGTGTGTGCTTTTCATACCTCAGCTCATTGGAAAACTACAAGTGCAGCCTCACAAGATTTTCCATAAAATTCAATTTTCTTTTTTAACAGCAGTGTTTGCAATTACTAGTTGGAATTTTGGGGTTTTATTACCTCTTGCAGCAGCTGTCTCATACTGGCGTGTTGTACAACACACCTTATTTTATCTTGACAGGCACCCTGTGAAGCCAGTTGAATGTTAAGTTCCCCCATTCGACAGATGGGTGACCAGTGGCACAGAGAGGTTCAGGCACCATCTCAAAGATACCCAGTAAGACAGTGGACCTGCCCTTGGTTTTCCAGTTTCTTAGCCTAAATATGGTTCCCCTTGTCCACAATGGCTGAGAGAGGGTTCTGGTAAGGTGGGAGCAGGCAGCTTTATGCCTTAGGGGCCACTATCCCTTAAAATTCTGAAGGTAAGGTCCATAGTTCACTCTCCTTTCCCTAGGGAGAGAAATTCTCTCTGCATGGAGGATATCACCTCTAGAATCCCATCTTCTCCACAACCTCCATCCCTTTAAGCAGGCAAAGTCGGTGACAGTTCCTCTGAAGCTAATAACCAAGCTGTCCTCACCTCCGTACCTGGTCTCAAATGATTCTCTGCTCAGACAGCAGGGACTGTGTGTGTGCATACACTCAACAGGGACATGGAGGCATCTCTAGGTCTCTCTCTTTCTGTGTGTGTGTGTGTGTGTGTGCGTGTGCACATCTCTTGTACATACACACATGCACACACATATGTACAACACGAACACAGAGGCACCCCCAGGTCTTTCTCTGTGTGTCTCTCTGTCTCTCTCTCTCTGTGTCTCTCTCTCTCTCTCTTTCTCTCTCTCTCTCTCTCACACACACACACACACATTACAGAGGCATCCCAAGTCTTTGTCTCTCTCTCAGTGTTTGTCTCTATGTCTCTCTCTCTCTGTCACATACACACACACACACACACACACGCACGCACGCAAGCACAACATGAATACAGAGCACCCCCAGGTCTTTCTCTCCCTCTGTCTCTTTCTGTCTGTCTCTGTCTCTCTCTGTCTCTCTCTGTCTCTCTCTCTCTCTCTCTCTCTCTCTCTCTCTCTCTCACACACACACACACACACACACACACACACACCCCATGAACACATGGGCATCCCAGGTGCCTCTCTCCCTCTCCCAGTGTCTTTGTCTCTGTCACACACGGAGTGTCACATCGTCTGGCTCTGGACAGCCGTTGGTGATCAGCCACCTGGCCCCTCTCCCTCTCCCTCGGCCCTGGAGTTGGTACCCCGCCCCACAGCTGGCCCTCAGCTCCGGGACCACTCACCCTCCATGTTGCCCCCTGTTGCGGGCTCCGACGGTCTCCGATGGTGGGAGGCAGCGGGCCCCTTCGGGCCGGTGGGCAAGGGACGGTCTACGGGCACTTAGGTGCGGACCCACGCCCCTGCAGGTCAGGTCGGTCCGGGGAGAGGCGGGCAGGGATCGGGCAGGGAGCATGCGCTCCCAGGCCCCAGACCCTGGCCGGTTTCCCTCCCCTCGGACTGAACACTGAATGGCTCCCGCACAGCGCTGCTGCCCGCCTGGCGAGGGGAAGGAGGGGGCTTGCGTGGCGCAGTCGTCATGGCACCTGCGCACCTGTGCCCGTGCCCCGGACCGCCTCCCGCAGGGCGCTCACTCCACAGAGCCCGGGAGCCCCTCCGAAGTAGGGGACACACTTCTTCGCCCACTGCAGCCCTGGCAGCCGCGTCCTGTCTGCGTGAATCTCCCGTACCCCACATGCCAGCCTTTGTCCCCCCTCCTCATCTTTGCCCACCCCAGCCTGGGGTCCAGCACCCTGGACCTTCCTGAAAAGGGGATCAAAGGTAGCTGTGAAAACAGGAGGGCTTCAGGAGGGAGGCGGGGGCGAGGAGCCCCACCAGCTCCGCGCTCTCCCAGGAGAATGGGGACAAGAATGAACCAGTTCAGGCACTCACCAGGTGGCACCCTTGGAAAAGTTTCTTATTATAATAATACCTGCACCTAAGTCTGTTTCTGCATTTGTAAAATGGGTTTGAGGGGAATAAATGTAATGCCAAAGTTTCAGCCCAGCCCATAGTACTCAACAAATGGTTCCTGGAACTGAATTGGAAGCTACTCATCTCTAGCTCCTGTCAGACACCCAGCAGACACCACTATACATTTTTGCCACGTGAATAAAGATCCCAGGTTCTATCTGCACGCCTGTGTTTGTTGCAACACTGTTTACAATGCTAAGATTTGGAAGCAACCTAAGTGTCCATCAGCAGATGAATGGATAAAGAAAATATGGTACATGTACAGAATGGAGTACTGTTCAGCCATAAACAAGAATGAGATCCAGTTATTTGCAACATGGATGGAACTGGAAATCATTATGTTAAGTGAAATAAGCCAGGCACAGAAAAATACACCAACATCTCATTTTCTTACTTATTTGTGAGATCTAAAAATCAAAACAATTGAACTCATGGGCATAGTAGAAGCATGGTTACCAGAAGAAGCAAGGAAGGGCAGTGGGAGGATAGAGATGGTTAATGGGCACACACACAAAAAAAATAGCTAGAAAGAATGAATAAGACCTACTATTTGATAGCACAACAGGGTGACTAAAGTCCATAATAACTTAATTGTATATTTTTAAATAACTTAAAAAGTTTAATTAGATTGTTTGTAACTCAAAGGATTAATGTTTGAAGGCATGGATTCTCCACAAATCCATTCTCCATGATGTGCTTATTTCACATTGCATGCCTGTATCAAAACGCCTCATGTACCCCATAAATATGTACACCTACTATGCACCCATCTTTTTTTTTTTTTTTTTTTTTTGAGACAGAGTCTTGCTGTGTCCCCCAGGCTGGAGTGCAGTGATGCAATCTTGGCTCACTGCAACCTCCGCCTCCCGGGTTCAAGCAATTCTCTGCCTCAGCCTCCCGAGTACATCTTTTTTTTAAAAAAAGATCCCATGTTCTAGGCAGATGAAAGAAAGTATATGGTCTGTTCCTTCCTTTTTTAAGAGTCAGGAGTTTGCTCTCTGGAAACGGGAAACAGTTGGCATCAGGATTCTTCCTAGTCTCACTTCTTTCCCTAGTTCCTCCTCTGTCCTGAGCAATGGGCAGAGTCTCACAGCTAGAAGGTCCTTAGAGGTCACTGAGTCTAACTGTGACCCAGAGCAGGCATCCTGACCCTAATCCCCAGCAAGAAGTATCCCCAGCAATGGGTACTTCTGCCGTCATGTCCCTCTCTCTTCCCCTAGGGCAGCCCTTCAGAGGTCAGGAGGGAGGGAAGTTGTTACTTCAACTCTGCTGTTCTACTGGAGAAACTCAAGAATTTCACTGGGCTTTTTTCTGTCTGTGACTTGCCTCAGTCTCTTTATCTGTAAAATGGGCACAATAATGGCACCTATCTCCTACAGTTGTGAAGATTAAAGCAGTTACTCTGTATAACAGTGCTTTGCATATAGACAGCATGCAAGAAATTACTCATCTCGTCACTATCTTGAGTCCACCTTCCTGTAGAAGTGCTCACATTTCTTGAAGTCCCTCTGATAAAACCCAGAAGTGTGTCAGGTCGTATTAAGCCCCCATGAGCAATGCAGTTTGAGGCACTGTGCTGTAAAGTCTGAATAGCCTAGCACTGCCATTTAGAGTTGGTGTGCTTTGGGAAAGTTATATGTCTTTGTGCCTCAATTTCCTATCATTTACAAAATAGGGATAATAGTGCCTACCACATAGAGTTATGAGAATTAGATGAGTTAATATATGTAAAGCCCTGACAACAGTGCCTGGAACATTGTAGGTACTCAATAAATATGAGCTATAATTACTGAGGCAATAGACTTTGCTTTGAAAGTTGTTTTTTTGTTTTGTTCTGTTTTGTTTTTGAGACAAGGTCTCACTCTGTCACCCAGGCTGGAGTGCAGTGGCACAATCTCAGCTCACTGCAACCACTGCCTACCGGGTTCAAGCGATTCTTCTGTCTCAGCCTCCCAAGTAGCCGGGATTACAGGTGAGCACCACCATGCCTGGCTAGTTTTTGTATTTTTAACAGAGACAGGGTTTCACAATGTTGGCCAGGCTGGTCTTGAACTCCTGATGTCAAGTGGTCATCAGGAGTTGGGATTAGTGGTCATCAGGTGCTGGGATTACAGGCTTGAGCCGCAGCGCCTGGCCAGGGCACTAGACTTTAAATAATGCAGCCTCACTTTTTCACTTTCTTTTTTTTTTTTTTTTTTTTGAGACAGAGTCTCGCTGTGTCACCTAGGCTGGAGTGCAGTGGCATGATCTCAGCTCACTGCAACCTCCGCCTACCAGGTTCAAGCGATTCTCCTGCCTCAGCTCCCGAGTAGCTGGAATTACAGGTGAGCATCACCATGCCTGGCTGATTTTTGTATTTTTAGTAGAGACAGGGTTTCACCACGTTGGTCAGACTGGTCTCGAATGCCTGACCTTGTGATTCGCCCCCTCCTAAAGTGCTGGGATTATAGGCTTGAGCCACCATGCCTGGCCTACTTTTTCACTTTCTTCCTTTCCTTCGTTTTTTCCTCAGCAGCCACATCGTTCTAGTGCTTTGTGGTCAATTGTTCCACCGTCTTTTTTATTTGAGAAGTTCCTGATCACAGAGACTTTTTCTTCCTTCTCCCTCCTCTTCTACAGACATTTTTCTTCTACTATCAAAACGTTCCTACAGTGTCAAGTCCAAGTGCTACCAGACAAAACAAATTCAGTGGATCTAGCCTTGGAGAGCAGGCAGGTAGTGTGTCTGGGTGTAAATTCTATCTCTACTGTTTGTTAGCTGTGTGACCCAGGGTAAGTCACTTAAACCCTCTGATACAGTTTGGCTGTGTCCCCATCCAAATCTCATCTTGAATTGTAGCTCCCATAATCCCCATGTGTTGTGGGAGGGACCAGGTGAAGACAATTGAATCATGGGGTGGGTTTCTCCCATGCTGTTCTCATGATAGTAAATAAGTCTGATGAGAGATGATGGTTTTATAAACGAGAGTTCCCCTGCACACACTCTCTTGCCTGCCACCATGTAAAATGTGCCTTTGCTCCTCCTTCACCTTCCACCATAATTGTGAGGCCTCCCCAGCTATGTGGAACTGTGAGTCTATTAAGCCTCTTTTTCTTTATAAATTACCCAGTCTCAGGTATTTCTTCATAGCAGTGTGAAAATGGATTAATACACCTCATTTTTCTCATCTGTAAATGGGATGTATAGTACTTCTTCTCAAAGCTGCTGTGTCTTGAGAAGTACTATATAAAAGTCACAGGCCACTAAATACAGTGCCATTACTTATCCAAAAGTCATGGGTGGAGACCAAACAGATAGATTGGGTAAACATCCCTCCATGCAGATAAAGAAAAGTGCCCCCTCTCTTTCTCCTCCTGTTGTGGACTGAACTATGTCCCCCTAAAATTGCTATGTCAAATTCCTAACTCCACAATGTGACTACATTTGGAGATAGGACCTTTGGTGAGTAATTAGGGTTAAATCAGGTCTTAAGAGTGAGGCCCTAATGACATAAGGGTGGTATCTACATAAGAAGAGAAAAAGGCTGGGTGTGGTGGCTGATGCCTGCAATCCCAGCACTTTGGGAGGCCCAAGCAGCTGGATCACTTGAGCCCAGGAGTTCAAGACCAGCCTAGGTAACATGGCAAAACCCTGTCTCTGTAAAAAATAGCCAGGTGTGGTGTTGTGTGCCTGTAGTTCCAGTTACTCAGGAGGCTGAGGTGGAAGGATCACTTGAGCCCAGGGGGCAGAGGCTACAGTGAGCTGACATTACACCACTACACTCTAGCCTGGATGACAGAGCAAGACCCTGTCTCAAGAAAAGAAGGAGGAGGAGGAGGAGGAGGAGAAGGAGGAGGAGGAGGAAGATGAGGAGGAGGAGGAAGAAGATGAGGAGGAGGAGGAGAGGGAGACACCAGGAATTTACATGCACAGAGGAAAGGCCATATGAGGCCACAGCGAGCAGGTGGTTCTCTGCAAGCCAAGGACAGAGGCCTCAGGAGAAACCAAGTCTTTCAGCACCTTGATCTTGGAATCTAACTTCCAGAACTGTGAGAAAATAAATTTTTATTGTTTAAGCCAGGGGTCCCCAAATTCGTGTTGTGGAAGCCCCAACCTCTGATTCACAGCCTGTTAGGAACTGTGCCACACAGCAGGAGGTGAGCATCAGGGGAGTGAACATTCCCACCTGAGCCCCGCCTCCTGTCAAATCAGCGGCAGCATTAGATTCTCACAGGAGTGTGAACCGGATTGGAAACTGCACATGCAAGGGACCTAGGCTGCGTGCTCGTTATGAGAATCTAATGCCTGATGATCTGAGGAGGAAGTGTTTTATACCCAAACCATCAGCCCCACCCCCTGTCTGTGGAAAAATTTTCCTCCACAAAAGCAGTCCCTGGTGCCAAAAAGGTTGGAGACCGCTGGTTTAGGCCACCCAGTCTGTGGTATTTTGTTATGGCAGCCCTAGCAAACCAAGATACCTCCCTACCCCAAAGCAGCTCCCAGGAAACCTGAGGCAACATTATTTTCCACTGTAGATGATGCTTTTCTCCAAAGTTCGCCTGACTGCAGGGCTGGTGCACTTCTCTGCCCTGAACCTTGGATGCAGAGTCTTTTGGTCAAACAAGTCACCATTGCTCCTGTATTACAGATGCAGCCATCAAGGCAAACGGCTTACCCAATATCATACAGCTGTAGTGGAGCAGAGAGGCTAGGAATACTCCCCTGCACTCCTTGGGCACTGGCCCTGCTATACCTTAGCCTTCAACTTTTTTGGCCCTTTGGGAGAGCTTCTGAGAAAGCTAATAGTGTACCCATCCAAGATGTAGAAGCAATCCCTGTCCGTCTTGAGGAGCCTCACCACTTCCTTGGCCTGCAGGGTTTCCAGTTGCATGCATTCTGGCCAAGAGCTTGACCTGGACCTTCATCCTCAGGGGAGCTGCTCCCCATCCCACCCTACCTCCAACAGCTACAGCTGGGCTCATGTGCTGTGCCTAGTGAGACTTTTTGCAGAATGCCGCACCATCCTAGAAACTGATTTCCATCTGAAAAGCTGGATGCCAGGAGGTGGCAGGAAGAAAGTGGAATTGAGAAGTTCTTTAAAGGGGGAAAAGCCTCCTGTGCCCACTGAAATCCAAGTAGACACCTGCTTGGAGAAGCATCTAAAAGGAGTGGTGGAGGAGAAGGTGGAGAGTGATCTCAGAATCAGACTTTCTCGGGAGTAGTCAGGGCAGTCAAAGGGGACAATAGCCAGAAATCCAGATATTTTCTTTTTCTTTTCTTTTTTTTTTTTTTTTTGAGACAGAGTCTTGCTCTGTTGCCCAGGCTGGAGTGCATTGGTGCCATCTTGGCTCACTGCAATTACCACCTCCCAGGCTCAAGTGATTCTCTGGCCTCAGCCTCCCAAGTAGCTGGTACTGCAGGCACTTGCCACCACGCCTGGTTAATTTTTGTATTTTTAGTAGAGATAGGGTTTCACCATGTTGGCCAGCCTGGTTTCAAACTCCTGATCTCAAGTAATCTGCCTGCCTTAGCCTCCCAAAGCACTGGGATTACAGGGGTGAGCCACCATGCCTGGCCTCCAGATATTTTTCATTTAAAATTTCAGCTCCCAATTTTAAAATGTTGGGAAACAAATTCACAATTATTTTGAAACATGGTACAGATCAAACAATAGATCTATGAGTAAAATTTGGCTCAAACCCCTCTTGCAACTTCTTAACATCTCTAAAGACCAGGAATTCTCAATCCTGGCTGCATATTAGAATCATACAGGGGAGCTTTAAGAAAAATCACTGGCACTGAGCCTCTAACGCAGACTAATTGAAGCTCACTCGATTCTATGGAATCAGACCAATTCCACTGTATTCATCTGTTTGAACAGGGCCTACACATCAGTGCTTTTTCAAAACTCTCCAGGCGACTCTGACGGGCAGGCAAGATAGAGAATCACTGCCGCAACCGTTCTTGGCCTTTCACCTGCCACAGGGGTCCTGGTCTCATAGAGCTCGTGCTTAACTGCGGGAGACTGTTTAGTTCCGGTTCCACTAACTGCTCCACGCCTTGTCATGTGCTATGCACTCTGTCTGGCTATCTTTTGGTGCTCTCTCTCCTGTCCCCCTCCTCACCTGCCAATCAGCCTGTCTCTTGTCCCATCCTCTCTGCTCCCACACCTCTAGAATAGCTCTTAGACCAGTGATTCCCAAATTCTCCTGCACTTTAGAATCTCCTGGGGAGACGTGAAGCCATCACTTCCCGTACCAGTAAAATCAGAATGTCTCAGTGTGAAAACCAGATCAGTTTTTTCTTTCTTTCTTTCTTTTGAGACAGTCTTGCTCTGTCTCCCAGGCTGAAATACAGTGGTGCGATCTTGGCTCACTGCAGCCTCCGCCTCCTGGGCTCAGGTGACTCTCCTGTCTCAGCCTTCAAAGTAGCGAGGATTATAGGCATGTATCACCATGCCTGGCTAATTTTTATATTTTTAGTAGAGATGGGGTTTCACCATTTTGCCTAGGCTAGTCTCGAACTTCTGACCTCAAGTGATCCACCTGCCTCAGCCTCCCAAAGTGCTGGGTACCAAGTACCAGCTCGGCCGGAGAGACCCCCCACCCAGGTGGCACTGAAGGAAATGAGAGGCAGACACCCAGATAGAACAACAAAGTGGGTCTATCTGGAGGTGGGGGGGCCAGCAGCCTTCCGAACTGAGAGCCTCAGGGGCTACCAGCATTCCAGGCTGAAGGCCCGGAGCAGATTCTGATCCACGTAGTTATTCTCTCTGCACAGGTGATTATTATTAACAAACAGGTGTTCTGTATTTTCTCATAACACAAAAATATACCAAGTAGGCAGCTGTTACCCACTTACCACTGACTACAGACAAACCAAAAGGTATTCTCCATGAGGGAGCCCCAGGGGCAGGGGCAGATAGCTCAAAGAATTGTTTTAACTGGTGTACGATATTTATACATTGTTTTGCCACTTTGGAATGCCCCCAGTGGTTTTCCACGTAGGAAGGGGGCCGGATAGGTTTTCCTTGCCATCGTTCTTCCTAGCAAACAATATATTCTGTCATCACTCAGCGTTCATCAATATTCATAAACTCGATATTTCTCAACAGCTGGGATTACAGGCATGAGCCACTGCACCCAGTCTCAGATCAGGAGTTTTTAAAGATTCTCAGGTGACTCTAATGTGCAGCAAGATTTCAGAATTACTGTCTGGGACAGTCCATTTTCTCTTCCCATGCCTGTCTCCCCAGCTAGCCTGTGAGCCTCCCACTCTGCATTAGCCTGTTTGGGCTGCTACAACAAAATACCACAGGCTGGGTGGTTAAAAAAAAGCAGAAATTTTTTTCTCTTGGTTCTGGAAGCTGAGAGTCCTGGATCAAGGTTCTGAAACTGAGGGCGCTCTTCCTGACTTGCAGACACCCCTTCCCACCGTGTCCACTCACGGCCCTTTCTTGGTGTGTGTGTGTGTGTGTGTGTGTGTGTGTGTGTGAGAGAGAGAGAGAGAGAGCGCATTCTGGTGTCTTCTTTATAAGGACACTGATCCTAATCCTAGGAGATCAGGTCCCCACCCCAGGACCTCACTTAACTTTCACGACTTCCTACAGGCCCTATCTCCAGTCACATTGTAGGGTTAGGGCTTCCACATAGGAACTTTGAGGGACACATTCAGTCCCAAACACCCTCCAAGAGCAGAGACCTTTCTCTTGCACAGCAGCAGGGCCCGTCCTAGCATCCTCCCTGGTCACAGGCCCTCTGTGGGTGTTGACGGAGTCCACACAGCCTGTGTTGGCCTCACACACTCCTCGTTCTCTAAGCAGAGTTGGAGGCGTGTCCTGAGATGCCTGAGAGGGTTGGGAGGCCCCCGGGAGAAGGGTTGGCATGAAGCCCAAGAGAGCCCTGTGGGATAGCTCCCCTGTGATGGGGAAGCCAGGCATCTCCCATGGGAAACTCAGTCTATCTCTCCCTGGCTGGAAATGCACATGGGCCTTTGGGGCAAGGAAGACCATTGGTGTAGCTACCATTTTGAAAAGGCTCAGACTCCACAGCAAAGGAGGTCTCCATGGGGTGAAAACATGGCTCCTGGAGTCAGACCTCCAGCACATCCCCAGCATTTTCAGCATGTTTGTTTATGGTGATGTGAAAGGAGGGACTGTCCTCTTAAAAAGCAAGGCCAGGGGAGCTGCAGAGAGGCTAAGGCCTAGGCAGGAGTGGGGTCCCTTCCTAGGAGCCAGGAGGCATCCTTCCGCCTCCTTAACCAGCCTCGGAGGAGCAGTCGCTTCAAAAGCTTTTAAAATGCTTATTAGTCAGCTCTCCCTAGGGAAGCAGGTCAGCGTCATTATCTGCATTAATAAATGACAAGTGAGAGTTCCAATGACTGACTCACTTCCACAGCCCAGCTAGGGCAGCAGTGGCCATGGAGGAAATGCCAGGAGTGCCATATAGAGCAGCTCCCAAACCCCAGCGTCCAGTGAGGTCCACAGAAAGAACCCAGGACATGGAGCCAGGAAACCTGGGCATTCGTCTGGGTTCCACCGAGTCCCTGTACATCCTTGGGTGGGTCTCTCCACCTGATCTTGGAACACTGTGGAACATTCCCTCTGGAACTCAGTGTTCCCATTTATGAAACAGAAGAGGTTTGGACCAGAACGTTTTTCCTCGGACAGCCCACCTTCTCCTCTGGAGAATCCGCGTGCAGGGAGTCTTCCTGAGGCCAACTGGGACGCCCTGAGGAAGTCAAGCTCTCTGGCTGGGGTTCCACACCCTGGGCGAGTGCAGTGAGAGCTTCTGGGGTGGGCACTACTAGGTCAAGAAGGATTCAGGCCACTGTTAGGAAAAACACATCTCCACAAGGTGGTGGGAAGGTGGGAAAGCCTCTTGGGAAGAGGCGTGCAGTTATCTGGGATAGCTGCGGCTGCCCTGGGGCCTCCTCCAGCTTAGGTGGGGCCTTCTGTAAACCATTTCCTGGGCCCTGGACATCAATTCTACGAGACATGGACTCCCCTCTGGATTTGAGGCTGGGCATGATGGCTCACACCTGTAATCCCAGTGCTTTGTAAGCTGAGGCAGGAAGATCTCTTGAGGCCAAGAGTTTGAGACCAGCCTGGACAACACAGCAAGACTCCATCTCTACAAAAAAATTTAAAAGTTAGCTGGGCATGATGGCACATGCCTGTAGTCACAGCTACTGGGGAGGCTGAGGCAGAAGGATCACTTGGGCCCAGGAATTCGAGGATGCAGTGAGATTGTGCCACTATACTCTAGCCTGGGCAACACAGTGAGACTCTGTCTCTTAAAAAAAAAAAAAAAAAAAGGCTAGATTTGGATCTGAATTGAATCTGAATTGCGCCCCCGCCCCATAACCTCGACTGATGTCTGATCTTGGCCAGGTTGTCCACCTCCTCTCCCCAGTTTCTTCATCCGTATAATTGAGATAATAGTAGCTGCCTCCCGTGTTGCTATAGGGGTTAAACGCGGTGAGAAGTGGAGAGCGCTTAGTGTGGTCGCAGACACAGTGTGTGCTAGCACATACTTTTACTGATGCTTTTCACTTCCTCTGCTCTTTCTGACACCTCTGGTTTTTGCCTTTCTCCTCAAGCTTTCGGTGGCTCTTGCCTTTGTTTTTTTTGTTTTTTTTTTTGAGATGGAGTCTGTCACCCAGGCTGGAGTATAGTGGCATTATCTCGGCTCAGTGCAACCTCCGCCTCCCAGGTTCCAGTGATTCTCCTGCCTCAGCCTCCCGAGTACCTGGGATTACAGGCGCTTACCACCACACCCAGCTAATTTTTGCATTTTCAGTAGAGACAGGACTTCACCATGTTGGCCACGTTGGTCTCGATCTCTTGACCTCGTGATCCGCCACCCTCAGACTCCCAGAGTGCTGGGATTACAGGCGTGAGCCACCGTGCCCAGCCAGCTCTTGGCTTTCTCTAACAGAAACATAGAGCAGCTGATAAATGATAACATTGGTCCCAGGAATGTCAACGCTCAAAATATCCTCCCAGGGCAATCTGTCATAAGGAAATAAGACCCAAAATCTAGAAAAGAGGCCAAGACGATAACTGCATTGTTAGACAGGCCTGCCTGTGAGAATGTACCACTGCAACTTTGTTAGTTACTATTAATTAAAGGCCCAGCCTCTGTGAGGTTAATTGTTAACTTGTGGATTTGTGTCCAGCAGAAAAAAATAACCCCAAAGTTGTGTTTATTGGCTGGCAGGACATTCATGCCAACAAATCACACAGGAAGCCTATTAAAATGCAGATTCTGATTCAATAAGCCTGGGGAGGAACCTAGACAATACGTTTTTTTTTTTTTAGATGGAGTCTTGGTCTGTTGCTTGGGCTAGAGTGCAATGGCATGATCTTGGCTCACTGCAACCTCCACTTCCCGTGTTCAAGCAATTCTCCTACCACAGCCTCCCAAGTAGCTGGGATTACAGGTACACACCACCATGCCCGGCTAATTTTTGTATTTTTAGTAGAGACAGGGTTTCATCACGTTGGCCAGGCTGGTCTTGAACTCCTGACCTCAAGTGATCCACCCACCTCTGCTTCCCAAAGTGCTGGGATTACAGGCGTGACCCACCACGCCTGGCTGGCACTACAGTTCTAACACACTCCCAGGTGCTGTTGATGCTGATCGTCTGAGGTCCACGCTTTGAGTAGCACGGGCCTGGTCCACTAGGAATTCCCTTCTGAATCCTGGCAGGGATTGAAATAAGATCACATGGACAGGGCAATGTCTTTTCAACAGCAGCAGTCTCATCCTGGTGGGCTTTCAGGCACAGTGGCAGGCTAAGGGACAGCATTGGGGACTGTCTGTTCTCTCTCAGGTCATGTACAGACTCCTGGCCACTTCACTTAGGAAAAGCCCCAGCCACAATACCATGCCCTGTGAGTGCCTGGAAAGACCAAAGTGAGGAAGTTTTCCTGCTGTTTTTCAGTCCTATGGAAGCAAACTCTGCTGGTGAGCACAGGTATTGAATATGGGACCTGAGCTTGGGCTGGTAGGTGGATGTCAGATGGCAGTTCTTTCACAAGCTGAGGCCCCCAGGCATCAGTGCACATCAACTATCTGTCCATTCAGTCATTCAGTAAATATACGTGTGTACCCACTGTGGACCAGGCATCGCTCCAGGTGCTGAGGACACAGAGAGACCAAGAAGGACAAAGATCCCTCCTTCATAGGAATTTTATTCTAGTGAGAGGGACAGACAAGAAGCAATAGATATAAATAAATCATAGAGTATATTAGAGAAGCACTATAGATAAAGGAAAAGGTGAGCAGGTTGAGGGGATAAAAGTGACAGAAGTGCAATGGGGCAGACAGCAGTAGGGTGTTTAGGGTAGGCCTTGGTTTGAGTATGCTTGAAGGAAATAAGGGAGTTGGCCACGGGAATATCTGGTGGGTATGTGAGTGGCTGTGGGGAGCAAATGTGAAGGCCCTGAGATGTGTGAACATACATGGGGTGTTGGAGGACCAGCTGGAACCCAGGGTGTCTGGAGTATGAAAGGGACCACAGAAGTAACAGAGGGCAGATGACTCCAGAACTTGAAGACCATGGTAAGGCATTGGCTTTTAGGCTGAAAGAAGTGGAGAGCTGTGGCAGGACTTGGAACACATGAGAGACTTAGGATCTAGAAGGATCCTCTGGGTGCAGTGTGAAGGATGAACAGGGATCCTTTAAGGTA
This sequence comes from Cacajao melanocephalus, assembly GCA_963573385.1. NCBI lineage: Eukaryota > Metazoa > Chordata > Mammalia > Primates > Pitheciidae > Cacajao > Cacajao melanocephalus. The sequence goes on from CAUYLG010007600.1 coordinate 56,968, forward strand.
CAGAGGTATAGGTCCTGCTTCTAGAGTCTGGCTTAATGGGGCTCATGTTGGCCTGGTAATCTGCATTTCAGAAAGCTCCCATGATTGGTTCTCTTGCAAATAGCCCAGAGATGCAGCGCCAGCCCTTGCACAGTGACAGGTAGCCCATCCGCAGTTTTCTATGCACATGGTGTCAGTTGCTGAGACTGGAAGGTGAGTGACACCCCCTGGAGTCATGCACTGAGGCAGCCCTGCAGGGTCCACCCTGGAAGGCACCCCAACTTAAGTGCTTCCCAGCTGCAGGAAGCCGAGCGCCCCGGTGCTTCTGCTGGCATCCACTTGGGGTACACACATAGGGTAGCACAGGCTCCAGTTGGCTCACAGCCAACACCTTGAGTGCTTCATCACCTTTGACAGAGCCTTTGTAGATTCCTGAACTATGAAGGGAGCAAGGACCTGCCAGTCTTCTCATCCTTTGTGGGGACAAATCTCCCATTGGCCAGATGAGCTTCAGATATGTGTGGCATGCAGCTCTGCATGGCCTTAAGAGAGGCGAGGTTCTTATCTGGGCATTAAAGGCTGTGTATGCCCACCCTTGTGTGGGCATAAGCAGATGTGAGAGGAAACTGGTGTGTGAAATGGGCACCATGCTGATGCACTTACCTTTGTCACCCGTTGTTAACTCCGTGGCACTAGGGAAGGCAGTGTTGGCATCCACTTTATAGATGAGGAAAGTAAGGGCTCGGAGAGGCCTTTTCACTGGGATGGGTTGGAAGAAGGACCATGTCAAGCACTTCAGTCCAAGCTGGCCTCCTGAGAGGCCTGGGGCTCACAGCAAACACCCTGGGCTTGCAGCAGCAAAACAAACCAGTTTGAACCAACCCCAGCCCTGCTCCTTCCTAGGCATGTGCTAAGCCTGTTTCTTCATCCATAGAGAGGGCACCAAGAAGGGTGATGTTAACAGTAAATGAGAAACACACAGCCGGGCACAGTGGCTCATGCCTGTAATCCCAACCCTTTGGGAGGCTGAGGTGGGTGGATCACCTGAAGTCAGGAGTTTGAGACCACCCTGGCAACATGGTGAAACCCTGTCTCTACTTAAAAAATACAAAAATTAGTAGTGCATGGTGGTGCACGCCTATAGTCTCAGCTACTCGGGAGGCTGAAACAGGAGAATCACCTGAACTTGGGAGGCAGAGGTTGCAGTGAGCCAAGAATGCGCCACTGCACTCCAGCCTGGGTGACAGAGCAAGGCTCCATGTCAAAAAAAACCAAAAACCAAAAAACCCCAAACAAAACCACATACCTGTGCCTGCCCAGTGCTGATACACTAGGAGCTCCAGGGGTGCTCTTGCTTGGACCTAACGCAGCTGGGCTGTGTCCCTTTTCTCAGGCATGGATCCAGCCTGCCTGGCCTGGAGACACAGTCAGAGCATGGCCTGGCTGCTCATGGGCCAGAGAGGTTTTCCTTCCCAGTTGCCTGAGTCACGCCCTTTCCCCAGGCCTGCCCTTCGTGGCCTTCACATCTGGCTCAGGGCTCTGCTGAAGCCTTCTGGGGTAGCTGCCAATTCTTGCCTTGCCCAGAACTGCTTCTCACTTCCCAAGGCTGGCTTTCTGCGAAGGGATGGGCACATCTCATGTGAAGAGCAGATGCAAAGCGGGGCTCTGGGGTACAATGCAGTACTTGGGGGAGACTACCATCAGAACCCTGTAGCCCCACACAGCTTACCATCTACATTATTCCACCGTCTTTTCCAGCTTAGCAGTAGGAGTCCGGGAAACTGTTGCCCAGGAAGAAAAGGTTGTAAATAACTTTATTATTCGTTCCAGGAGCTCTCCAAAGGAATCATTTACAGCAACATCAAACTGCTTGACTCTTAATCGCAAGAGTTTACGCTCCAAGACTCTTGGAATCCTTTGCCTCAAAATCTCCCCTTGCTGTGTCCACTGATCCTAAACTACATCCTGACCTTTACCAGTCCTAACTGAGGCTTCCTTCCTTGCATTGAAAGTCCCACCTAAAACAAGACCGAAATCTCTTGTCACTTCCTGACTGCCCTCCCCAGTCTGACACACTGGGAAAAAGGTGGAGAGGGAAGGGTAGGATCAGCTTTGCCTGATTAACAGGTGTATCTGGTGATGTTTTTGGTAAGGCATGCTTCAACAGGAAACTACACAGGTGGGAGTCCTCTCTCTGACCGCTGGCCTTTGGGGTGGGGAGGCCAGCGGCCTGCGTCCAGGCTAATCCACAGGGGATAGTTATAAGTGATCACAGGGCCTTCAGGAGCTGAGAGTGTCCATATGAGTTCTGGAAAGGCCCTTGGGGGTCTCCTGGTGTAGCCCCTTAGTTTTATAAACAGGAAATAGGGCCTGGAGAGGAAGAGATTTGTCCAAATCACAAAGCTAGCTAGGATTGTTACAGGGATTAAATGAGTTAATATCTATAATGCACTAAGACACTGCCTGGTACCCACTAAGCTCTATGTATGTTTGTTAAATAAAAATAATGGATCGGCTGGGAGCCGTAGCTCATGCCTGTAATCCCAGCACTTTGGGAGGCCGAGGTGGGTGGATCACCTGAGGTCAGGAGTTCAAGACGAGCCTGGCCGACATGGTGAAACTCCATTTCTACTAAAAATACAAAATTAGCCAGGCGTGGTGGCGGGCTCCTGTAATCCCAGCTACTCAGGGGAGCATCTGGCCTAAAACTCAAGGCAAACTTAAGTTGGCCTCTCAGACTTGGAAAAAAGCAAACCCTGACTTTAACATTGAACCCAGAGCAGCAGTTCTCTAGCAAGCATCGGAACCACACGGAGCGCTTGTTAAAACAGAGTGCTGGGCCCCACTCCCGTTTTCAGATTCTGCACATCTGGGGTGGGGTCAAGAATTTGCATTTCTAACCAACTTCCTAGGCTGCTGATGCTACTGGCCCAGAGACCCCTCTTTGAGAACCATGGACTCAGCAGAACAAATGACTAAGGGAATAATTTCTGGCACCAGTAAGGGAGAAATTTGGAGATAGAGGGTCTCTTTATCCTTTCCCAGATAGTTTCCCTCTGACGCATAGCCATACTGCAGCAGAGCAGCTGGGGGGCATGCACCAATTCTGCTTGGCTGCACCTGTGCCCACCTATGACTGATCCACGTTTCATCACAGTCTAGCCTTCTCTACCTCATGCTTTCAACAAGAGGGCACCCCTCTTGCATGTGGGCTGGTTTGACGCCCAGGCTATAGGAGGTCTGTACAGTGAGAATGAATCAAACACCAACCAGGCAGATGAAACCAATGCATTCTTTATTGCAGACTAAAGCTAAGGGGCTCACTCACGGTGAGCTCTGATTTGGGGGCTGCTGTGGCTACCCACACTTTCCCCGAGAGGCAAGGGCAAACTCTCCAAGCAGAGGAGAAAACAACTTCCAGAAGCTGTCCCTTCAGAGGCCTGAGGTGAGGACCTGGGTCAGCAGACAGCTTGGCATGCAGGGGTTAACCAGAAAGGCTGGGTCCAAAGGGCCAGGCACACCTAACCCTAATCTCCTGGTGACTGCTGGTCACTCCCTTCTTCGGGAGTGCCACGCAGACTCTGGAACAATCTAACACGCCAAGGGTCTCTCAGGGCTGGTTAGGGAGGAGGCTAAGCATAGGCTCGGATCCTGGAAGTGGCAGGGAGAGAACTGAGAGAACCTTCACCCTCTTCTTGGAGGACATCCCCAGCTTCGGTCCTTGCTTCTCAAACTCTAAAGTGCTTATAGGAATCAGCTGGGGGCTTGCTAAAATGCAGGGTCTGAGTCGGGAGGTCTAGGGTGAGGCCTGGACTCTGCATTCCTAACAAGCTCCCAGGGGACACTGCCACTGCCGGTCCACAGACCACACTGCGAGTTGCAAGGCTCTGGTCATACACCACCTTTGTGCACATCAGAGAAGCATGCCTCTTCTTCAACAAGGAGAAACCCTGTCCAGGTCACAAGGCAGGTGGCGCCAGCGCAGCCTGGACAGGACTTCAACCCCAACTTGCCCCCAACACCCACAGATGAACTCGGTAGCTCTGGAGATCCTGTCTTGACCTCCTCATCCTGAAAACCCTTTGCCCAGAGTTTGACCAACCAGGCCGTGGGATATGAGCAGAATGAACAGAGTCTCTTGAGATACTGAGAGCTCAGTGATGGGCCAACAGTGGCCCAATCTATCAGCTCCTTACCAAGAGACAGGAGACCTGGGCAGCGACGGGGGAACTGGGAGCATTCTGAGCAGGGATTACTGCTCTGAGCAGTGATCTGAGCTCTTAACATCTTAGCCCTAGGAGTGCTAAAGTGGCCACTCATCCACAGGATGCAGGATTTGGGTGGCCTGGCTTTGCCTCAAGCCCTGGGGCCTCAGGTGCCTCCAGAGATTCAAACAAAGGTGCAGATCAGGTGGGGTCTGGGGCACTGAGTCAGCTTGCTCCACACATGAGAGAAACGGGAGGTAGATGCCTGAGGACCAAGCAGTCTTCAAGCCACAGGTGTTCTCAGGAAGAAAAAGCCCCAGGCCCTTTCCTGGTAGGGGACCATCCATTCCCACTTGCCGGGTACTGTCCCAGTTTTAGCACTGAAAGTTCCACGTTCTGGGAAACCAGGACAGCTGGTCACCCTGTTGCCTGACCATACCCTAAGATGCCAGGTTGTGTCCTTAAAAAGACTAGGTCATCAGGGCTTTGGGTGTTGGCCTGGGAACTGGCTGGCTACAAATTCGGTGATTCACACTGTGTTCTGCCCCCAGGGGGCCATGACAAGGCAGCCAGGCTGCTGCTGGATGAGACTGTGGTGACGGTGGCCATCTGATCACTTCAGACCAGAGCCACAGGTGCAAATGGCTCTGCCGTTCTCTGGGCCACCTCTCCCACAGCTCAGGGGTGACGCTACAGAGGGACGGAGCACTCAGGACTTCCCACCCCGCCGATTTGTTAACCGTCAGTAAGGACAGAGCTGACGTGACTTGCTCCCCATTCCCAGCCTGCTGGTCCTCAGGCTGCTACATGAATGTTCTTGCCCCGCAGCAGTGCCAGGCCAGATTCCCGCCACAGCTCTCGCAGGACTCCTAGCTGAGGCTCCTGCCAGTCCAGGGACCACAGGTGTGAAGACCGGGCCCTGCAGAGGGCCCCATCCAGGTCAGTTCTCAGGAAGCAATAAATAGATGGGGGTTGTCTTCTCTTCTCAGGACAGCAACTGGCACTCAGCACTAAAAACAAGGCCTCAAACGCACAGGGGCCCAGAAAATACCCAGCAATGCCCACCTGTGCCTGCTGATCTGGAGGTAACTTGGAGGCACATACTGCTTAAAAACCTCCAGGGAGCCCAAAGGAGGTAAAGGGTCCCTGCCTTTTTGTAGGGACCTTTTCCAATGTCCCTTTTTTCAAGTGACAAGGCTCAGAGAGGGCAGGAGATCTGCCTGAGCTTGCACAGCAGCTGTAAGTGCCCAGAGTCCAGGTGGCAGGCCCCACCTTGCCTCTTCCCTTGGGCATTCCATAGCCCACTACTGCTGTAAGCTATCTATCCAGACTGGCTGCACCCCACCCATCACTTGCTGGTTGGCCCACCCAGCCCCAGCCCGCAAGCTTGGCCTCCCATGGGCCTCCCTCCCTTCCAGGGTGCCAGGCCAGTGGCCTCTGTCCCTTGCTGGGTGGGCATGAGGAGGGTGGCCTAAGGTAGGGGGGCTCTTGCGCCCTCTGGAGACATGAGCATGTCAAACTTGATGAGCGGCGGGGCGATCACGCGCACCTCGGCACTGAGTGGGTTGAAGCGGAGGTTGATGCTGCGCAAGGCTGGCATGGTGGCCAGCTTCTCCACGGGTACATCTGTTGGGGACAAATGGACAGGTTAGAGAGGTGGGGGCCAACCAGACAGAAAAGAAGGACAATGGGCCAGGAGGACTCTGAGCACATGATGGTGAGGGGCAGCTCCCCATCACCCACTGCACGTGGGCTCAGCTCCCGGTGCCCAGCCCTGTGCGAGGGGCCATCAGGCCCACCAGGATATGACAACCACATGGATGAAAGCATCCTAAAATATAAGAATCAGCTGCTTCAAAAAGTCAAATGTAGGATTACCATATAACCCAGAAATTTTACTCATAGGTAGAACTGAAATAATTAAAAACTGGTATTCAAACAAACAATTTTACACAAATGTTCATTGCAGCACCATTTACAATAGCCAAATGTCTGCCAATGGATGAATGGATAAACAAAATGGTATATACATGTAATGGAATACTATGCAGCCATTTAAAGGAATGAAATTCTGATACAGGCTACACCATGGATGAACCTTGAAAACATTGTGCTAAAGAAAGAAGCCAGGCACAAAAAGACAGACAACGTATGACTCCACTTATGTGAGGTACACAGAGTAGTTAAATTGATAGAAACAGAAAGCAGAACAGAGGTTACTAGGGACGAGGAGAAGGGGAAGTAGGGAGTTATTGCTTAATAGCTACAGATTCTATTGGGGTGATGAAAATATTTTGGAAATAGATAGTGGTGATGGTTGCGCAGCATGGTGAAAGTAATTAATGCCACTTGGTATGTTTAAAAAAGGTTAAAATCAGCGGGGCTATAGTCTCAGCTAATCAGGAGGCTAAGGCGGGAGAATCACTTGAGCCCAGGAGTTCAAAACCAGGATGGGCAACATAGTGAGACCCCAGTCTCTATTTCTTTAAAAAAAAAAAAAAAGTTAAAATAGCAAATTTTATGTTACATATATTTATCACAATTTAAAAGTAATGTAATATGCCAAAAAACACTGAATTGCATACTTTAAATGGGTGAATTGTATAGTATGTGAAGTATATCTCAATAAAGCTATTAAAAAACAAAGACTATTGTGTGCATAAAGAATATTTTAGCCGAGAGAGGAAGCTGGATACAGTGGCCTATGGAAATACTTCTTAACTATGGGAATGCCATTCTATATCATGTTATCTGCTCCATCATACCCTTAAAGAGTCCCCAAAGAAGCAGACATGACTATCTTGGTTCTATCTAAGGGAGGTTAGTTACAGTTTGAATTTATCAGGACTCTTGATAATGTGCCCTACCTCTATTATTGCTCCATAAGAGCTATCTGGGAAGTTCCAGACTATGTTGGATCATCACTTAGAGATGGAATGTTCTCTGGAATCAAAACAAACATATCTCCTGTCCCAGCTCTAGTTTCCAAAATTTAATGTGTAGAATGTGGGAATCAAGTTTCAAGCTGTCATCCACCTGACTTACGTAAAGATACTAGGGTATTTTCCAACACTCATCAGAAATGCCACATTGTAACAAATATAAAGATAGTAGTGATCTACTAATTAATTCCAGGTCCAATATTCCCAGTTGTAACTGAAGAGGCAGCGCAGCCTAGTGTCACAGACATGAAACGTAACAGACAGCCCTAACCTGATGCCCTAGCTTTATCGCCTAAAAACGTATATTACTTCCCTGTACCTTGTAATCTTGCAAATGGAAATAACTAATCTTTCCTTGAACAGAATTAAATTGGGGAGTGACTGCTTAAAGGGAATGGGGACTCCTTTGGGGTGACAGAAATATTTTGGAATTAGATCGAGGTGATGATGGCACAACACTGTGAATGTCCTAAATGCCAATGAACTGTACACTTTAAGTGGTTAATTTAAATGGTTCATTTTATGTCATGAGAATTTCACCTCAGTTTTTTAAAGGACCAGAATAAGGCAGCAGCTATATTAATACCCGGTAACCTGTTCCTGCCACCTAACCTTTGGGATCACTCAGACAAGAATAGGATGCTTGCCTCGACACGAGCCCTCTATCCAGGCTGAGGCTCTGGCTGCATCTGCTCTTCCCTGATCCAACTCTGTGAGCAGCCAGATCCCATAAAACCTCCCATCCCAGCACAGGATGGGGCCAGACCTCACCCTACGGAGTCCTACACAACCTCAGGCCGATAGTGACGGCAAGAGCCAGCTACTCTCCTCTCCTGGGCACCAACTATTGGCCAGAGTTGGGGGGTTTTTGTTTTTGTGGTCGTTTTGTTTTTAATTTTAGAACACACTGATGAATATTATGCACATATTTTACTTGAGATCTGTGCTATAGATCTCAGGCCACTTCTTTATATATGTATTTTTAACTAAGCACCAGTAACAATCTTCTTTGTAATTTATTTTTAGTTTTTAATTGTGGTAAAATCAAATAAATTTACCATCCTAACCATTTTTAAGTGTACAGTTCAGTAGCATGAAATACATTCACACTGTTATACAACCAATCTCCAGAACACTATCTTGCAAAACTGAAAATCTATATCCATTTAAATAAGAACTCCCTATCCTCCCTCCTCCCAGCACCTGGCAACCACCACTCTACTTTCCGTCTTTATAAATTTGACTACTCTAGGTACCTCACATAAGTGGAATCATAGAGTATTTGTCTTTTTGTGATGGGCTTATGCCACTGGGCATAATGTCCTCAAGGCTCATCCACGTTATGGCATGTGGCATTGATAATGCAGGATTATTCAGCCTTGAAAAGGAAGAAACACCAGGCGCAGTGGCTCATGCCTATAATACCAGCACTTTGGGAGGTCCAAGCGGGTGGATTACCTGAGGTCAGGAGTTTGAGACCAGCCTGGCCAACATGGTGAAACCCCGTCTCTAGGAAATACAAAAAATTAGCCAGGCGTGGTGGCAGATGCCTATAATCCCAGCTACTTGAGATGCTGAGGAAGGAGAACCGCTTGAACCTGGGAGGCGGAGGTTGCAGTGAGCCAAGATTGTGTCATTGTACTCCAGCCTGGGCAACAAGAGCGAAACTCCATCTATAAATAAATAAAAAGGAAGAAACTTCAGACACATGCCATAATGTGAATGAACCTTGAGGTTCACCTGTCAGGGGTCACCTGGGTTGCTTCCCTCACTTGGCTATGATGAACAATGCTGCTATGAACGTGAGTGTGCCAACATCTCTTCGAGACCCTGCTTTCCATTGTTCTGGGTGTATCTGTGGATGCATGCGACCCCCACCCAGAAAAAAACAGAAAACATTTCAAGAACCCCCCAATAGGGTTTCCTTGTGCCCCTTTCCAGTTTATACCCCTCTGATCTTCCTCATCATTAATTTCGTCTATTCCTGACCTTCATGTAAATGGAACTACATAGCATGGGCCATGCTTTAAATATTTTTAGGACTTTTGGTTTGAGAAAGTCTTAAACCTTTTTTACTCAGGAAAGTTGAATATTATTGTCTTAAGTCTCTTCCCCCCTCCCTTTTTCATTTGGAAATAATTTCAAGTGTATAAAATGTTGCAAAACTAAAAATAAAAACAGTAGCAAAAATACCAGATGCCCTTTAGCTAGATTCACCAATTGTTATCATTTTAATCTATTTGCTCTATCATTTGTGCATGCATTCTCTGCCTCTCTCTCTCTCTCTCTACACACAGACATACACACACACACACACACTTTTTTCCTGAATCATTTGGGTATACCATACATACATTATGGCCCTCAGTGTGTATTTCCTAGGAACTGGGACACTCTCTTACTCACATAACCACAGTGCAGTTATGGTTCCAGGTGTTGACGTTGACAGAATGTGTATCTAACCCAGGGCCCACAGTTCAGTGTGGTCAGGTGTCTTAACATCCTGTACAGGACTTCCCCCTCTAGTACCAGAACCAGTCTGGAATCAAGGATTGCATTTACTTCTAACTCTTTGGGTTCCTTTGTCTTTTATGATGTTGACATTGGAGGAGTAGCACACGACCCCTCTTCCTTTTTAAAAGTTCCTCGTTTTGTGTTTGTCTGGTGTTTCCTCATGATTCGACCGAGATTTCACACAGGTAAATGTCCTTCCTGGGGATCACATCAGAGGCACACCAAGATCATCGTTATTGTTACTTTTGATCACTTGATCAATGTGTTACTTGCTTTCTCCACTATATAATTACTGTTGTTTTTTGTTTTTTTTCTCCCTTGCAACTAACAAGAAGTCTGCGGGGACACATACTAAGTGTGCGCAAATATCCTAAATGTTGGTTCTCACCAACATGTAGCATTCATCACCTTTAGATTTCGCATCCACTAAAGATTCCCACCTGACCTGATCTTTATGATGGCTGCAAAATGATTTTCCAGTGTCACCAGTCCTCAGCATTCTACTTCTCTTCCGTTTATCTATTATCAATATAGACTCCTATGTTTCTAGTGATTTACAATTCATTATTGTACTTCATTATTCTGCGTTGGGGGAGGCAGCAATGGAGGAAGGGTTTAGAGTGTGCCTACATAAACTGGTTATAAGTAATGTATAAAAAAATCAGGAACAATAAACTGCGGAAGGCCACAGAGGCCTCTGGAGAGGAAGGCCTCTCTATTGCCAGCATGTTCCCAGGAACAGAGTGACCTAAGCTCTGATATTCTAAACATAGTGCCCAAGGACATAACACTCCCTTGAAGCACTGGAATCTAACCAGACATGTTGGCTCCTTGCTAAGCCCACTCCCACCAGCTGCACTGTCTATTGATAAACACATGCTTTTAGCTCATGAGAAACTCACATAAACCACCACTGCTATCAATTTTATGTTTGATGAACAGCCTCCCCTTCACCCTACCACCTGCACTATAAATAAAAGTGGTTGTGTTCAATAAATATTGTGGAAACCAGAGCTTGGGGCCTTCACTGCCTCCATTCAAGTGATGGTCCCCTGGTCCCACTTTCATTCTTAATCTGTCTTTTTCTCATTCCTTTGTCGCCACTGAACTCAGGGTACCCATGGGTGGGGTGTAGGGACTGGCTCCTTACAATTCTGATGCTCAAATTGTCTAGATTTGACCAGTGGGAGCCCATTTTGACATGGCTCCAGCACTTTTCGGATGCACTGCCTGACTTTCTAGGAAGACACATCTTGAGCCTTCCCTGTTCCCAGCCCTGGAATCAGCCACTTCTCCAAGAAGTCCTGGTTCTTTTCAGTGGGGAAGGGTATCCGTGCCCAGTAGTACCAGTGTGACTGACTAAGCTACATTTTACAATTCATCCACGAGGATTGTGTACATCGGATCCATCTGCTTGTGACTGCTGCCTAGTATACCATGCTGTGTGCCCACCACACTCTACCTCTCTACTGTGCCAGCGATGACACCCAGGTGGCCTCTATCTGTCCTTAGGAGCCAATGTAGGAAAGTCTTTGGATGTATGCCCAGGAGCAGGACTCATTGCTTTGTCAAAGGATATGTGTATACACTTCCACTAACTGCTCTCTAATTCCTGTTGAGTCTCCCCAGAAGCTTCCTATCCTTCCCCTGACAAAAGCTTTCAAAGAGGCTGCTTGGACCTGCCCAGAGGCTCGGCCCATCTCCACGCTGACAGACACAGAGCTCTGACCTTCAGCAAGGTTTCTGCAGTCTCCTCCTTTACCATGCCTTGAGCCCTGCAGTGAGGAATGGGTTCCACAACCCCAGAAAGAGGGAGGACAGCTCTGCTCCCTATGCTCCGGAAAGAGGCCACACAACTGCATCCCCCGAAGACAGACACTCTCCTCTCCTCTGGGCTTGGCAACTGGAATGTGGCTCTACACCAGCTCTCCTGGGGACAAGGGGACGGGAGGCCGCTGGCTCAGGACAGCTCCTCGTATGTGCAGACGTACACTTGACTTTATAAAGCACCTCCACGTTTGACCGTCCCCATGGTCATGAGGGTAGAAGCAGCACAGGGGCTCCTCTGCCCACTTTACAGAGGAGGAAACTGAGGCTTGGAAAAGACGGATGCTGAAGGGCACAGAGCTGGTAAGAAGCTGAGCTGAGCCCCAAATTTGCTGTCGCATCGTGTCCGAGTGTCCAATGTCCAATGTCCATGCCCAACATGTTGGGCATTGGAAGGGAGAAAGCAACTCAAAGGCTTTACACCTGAATTGGCAGAGGGCTTAGCACCCATGGGAGCTCCCAGGGGCCTCTTCTCCCCAGAGCTGTCTGCCAGGCTAAAAGTGGGAGTTTGCAGGGATGTCAGCCTCTGGAATCTCTGTGCTGCGCCACATTTGTCGTTCATGATGGTTTTTTAGGTAACACATGTTGAGTGCTTACTGACTGAAGTTCTTCAGTTTGTTTAATCCTCACAAGAACTTCATGAGCTGAGTACTATCATTATCTCCATCTTATAGATGAGGAAGATGAAATGTGAAGTTAAGTCCTTGCCCAAGAATAGACACCCAGCCAGGAAGTGCTGGAGCCAGGCTCTGAAGCCAGGCCACCTACCCCAGAGCCCATGCTCTTCATTCCACCTCTCATGTGGCCCTCCCACCTCGCACCTCCATCACCCCCAGCTATGAGAGCCCTTCAAGGAGCCCTTTTAGATAAGAAAAAGAGAAAACAGTCTTCTTGCAGGGATCTCTGGGGCCCAGCAGCAGCGTCTGGCTTTATCGGACCAGGATGCTCACCACTCCCTGGACTACCCAGCCAGTCCCTCCACAGCCAGGGACCTCACCCCCAGCAGAAGCCAGAGGGCACAAGGCAGGAGTCACGGAATCTCTGAGCCCCATAAGGTCCCCATGGCAGGCATTTCCCTGCTGACCTGTCCTGAGAGACAGGGTTTCCTGGAGATGTTCTCAAATTGGTTCTGGAATCTTCCAGGCCTCTTTGTTCTGCTGTGGGTCACAGCACAGAACAAACCTATCCCTTCTTGTCCATGACACTTCTGAAGCCTGGAGCTTAGAAAACACCACCACCTTCTTTAGGTCAAGGCCCCCAGATCCTTTGTTTCATGTGATAGTTAGGAGGGGGTGGGTGGTGGTTTTAAGATGAACAAGCTCTGGAGTCAGAAGGATACGCCTGGCTTTGCAGTGACTGTGGTGCCTCAGGCAGGATCCCTGCACATGAGCTTTCCCACCTGTAAGATGGGGTCACACTGCCCACCTTGCAGGGAAGCCCCAGAAGTCGACAAGACGTCTGCACACAGTACGCCAGCACAGTGCTCCAGCAATATGCGTCCAGCTAGTACAGGTTCCCTGCTCCCTGCCACTGGCCTGGGGCCTGCATCCACTGAGCAGCAGCCCAGATCCCTGGGGACAAGCCCACAGAGCTTGGCCAGCAGAGTCTCAGCCTGAGTTCTCCCCTGAGATAACCCATATGTCAGCTCACATAGAAAGGAACAAGGACTGAGCCTCAGATTTCTCCTATGGCTCCCGGAGCCCCTCACCACCACTCACAGAAGGCCAAAGCCCCAGAGTGGCCTTCGCTGAGAGAACCAACTAGAAAGTTCATGGACACACTTATATTCATGGGCCATTGACAAGAAGCTGTACAGATCATGGCAGAGAGACCATGGGAGGCAGGAGGGTCCTCAAAGTTGTGAAAACTCAGGCTCGGTGGGAGGAAGTAATTTTGCCTGGGGTCACCCAGCTAGTGGGTAGCAGGGCTGACACAGAGACAGAGAAGACTCTTGACCACAGAGGAGCGCTATGCAGGAGTCCCCAGGCCCTGTAAACAGGCAGACAGATTCCCTAACAGGAGGAGATCACCTACCCTTAGACTCTGGGGTGACCTGCCCTCTCAGTTCCATGAAAGGCAGGCTCTGTGTATGAGACCAGGGCAGGGGCCCAGTCTATGGCTTTGAATGCTGGGGGAAAAAGGAAATGCTTAATCTAGGAGCTGTGTCCCCAACAAGAAGACTGGCTATAGGGCAGCCGGGGGTGGGAGGCTGGTCACCACCTGCCTGGAGCAGGAACCATGTGACAGGTTTGCGAGCCAGCAAGAAGGGGTGGGAGAGGCTGCGAGTCCACAGCAAATGGAGGCTTGGGCAGGAAAAGACACAGAGACAGGCCGTTTTCAGAAGGCAGGGTTATGAGCAGACATGACTCCCGGGAGAAGAGGAAAGCAAGAACAAGCGATAGGAGTGGCTACTCACCTCCTTCGCCTTCTCCGGAGCTCACGCGGGTATAAATGTCACACCACATAGCTGCCAGCAGCCTGGCCTCCGTCCTCCCAGCCCCTTGCAGGGTGTGGAGGCTGAGTTCTTGAATCTCTTTTTTCAAGCAGGGCCCCCATTTTCCCTACTAATAATGGCTGGGAAGAAAGGGGCTAATTCCTTGGACTCTTGCACATCAACACATTCAGCATCTCTGCTGCAGCCGTTCCCCAGCGGCACAGAGAGCAGGTGGGCAGGGGTAGAGATGCCTTCCCCTCTGCCCCTGATCACTCAGAATAAGAAAGACCCCTTGCACTTGGCTTTTATTTCATGGGCCATCAACCTCCATTGGACACAGAAGGAAATCAAGGCGCAAGGCGGTGTAGACATTACCTTTGTCTAAATGGGCCCAGCAAAGGGGGCTGCTTCTGGGAATTGAGGCCTTACGTTAGACGGTTCCTCACAATGACCCATTTACCAGGTAAGAGAACTTGAGTCTCAGTTTCTTTATGCCCAAGGTCGCCAAGCCAGTAAGTTGTGGAGGCAGGACAGTTCCGGATCCCAAAGCCCATATGCTTCAGCCCACAGTGCAGAGGGGCTTGCACCAGCCCCTGGCCCCCAGATAACAATGACAGGCAAGTTTCACTGAGTGATTCAGTAAGGGCTGGACTGTGGGGTGAGAGATCACAACCTCAGTAGTCCAGATATCCCCACTTCAGAAATGGGGGCTCAGAGCTGCTGTCACCCCTTCTCCCTATCCACTACTGAGGACCCCTGGTCCTGCCCCAGTTTCTCCAGATGAGGCTGAACAGCAGCTTGCTAAGAACCCTCCCCATTCTGAACTCTGTGTCTCCTCTGTCCCTCAGCTGGGAAGGCCAGGGGGCTACACAGTGGCCCACACAGTAGCTCCTGAGGGCGGGAGAGGGGTCCCCATGTCATGCTGCTGCCACAGGCTTACTGGGCATGGCAGGAAGACCCACTGCAGCCCTGCCTGGAGCACATCTCCATGACTCCAGGCCTAGTGGGAGCGGCACTGCCGAGGTCTCAGCTTGTTGTTTCCATGTCTGCCACAGAGCTGGCCTCTCCAGAATCTGTGGCATTCTCTGAATTCAACAGCATTCACCCTGCTGAAGGCCAGTAATAGCTTTCACAGGCACAGAGCAGGGATTAGGTATAGCTCTTTCCCCTAATTTAACTGCAAAAGTCATTTGAGCAGCTTAGAGGAAGGAGCGATGGGGCCATGAAACATGCCAAAGCTGGTGGAACCAACGTACCAGAGCAGTCAAGCAAGCAGGTGACAAGCCCAGGAAGGCAACTGGGAATTTCCGGGTAAAGCTGAAAGATCATTTACGCCCACAGCATCCTGACAAGAGAGGCAGATAGCTGGAGCCTGCAGAGGAGAATATGAAATGATCCGCATTTTGTGGATGGGGAAACTGAGGCTTGGAGAGGTTAAATAAATGTCCCGAGGCTAAACAGCACATCGGCAGCACAGTGGTCTCTGGACTCCATGGTACCTGGAGAGAAAAGGGACCTCAGCTTTGCCTCAGTACCATGGGCCATGCTCCCATCACCACTCACTGCGTCCTGCTGCTCCCCAAACCCCAGCTCAAGGGCTGCTTCCTTTGCCACTCCCCTTCATCCCCCTCCAAACTCTGCGAACACTTTCTTTCTACCACACTCGTATCATGCACCATGCTCCACAACCTATAACTATATCTGTTCACTCCTGTAAATGCGCCACCAAGCACAGTGCCCACGGGGTGCTCCATATCTGTTGGATGAATGAATGTCTAACCTTTTGAACTAGACCATGAGTCCCTTCAGGCTGAGACCACCCTGAGCTGGGCACACAACAGACCCACCATCATTGCTGCTTAATCGACTCAGTGACCACATCTACACTCCAGAGTTGGAGTCCATTCCCCGGCCTCACGCATTCTGTGCACATTTGCCAGTCAGGGCCAGGCCTCTGTGGACCAAGGCTATGATGAGATACTTATCCTAATCTTCCCTTTTGGCACTAGTAATCTAATTTAGAAAATGCAAAGATATTGATGAACAAAAGTAAACTCATCATGTCCCATCAATCTAGAATGAATCACTGTTAATGTTGTGGATATGGCCCTCCCCACTGTTTAATGTGTTAGTGTACGTATATATATACACTCACACACATACATATCTCCAAATGGCCTCCCGGATAGCATGCCATGGCATGCTGTTCTTTATGACACACTGTAAATATCTTTTCAGGTTACAAATTGGTGACCTTCTATGGCTGTATCACAGTCCATGGGATGGATGTACCACTTTGGCTCCTGTTCCTGTTGTCAGACATTCAGGTTGTTTTTAATATTCCGCTTTTTTTTTTTTTTGAGACAGAGTCTTGCTCTGCTGCCCAGGCTGGAGTGCAGTGGCGTGATCTCAGCTCACTGCAACCTCCACCTCCCAGGTTCAAGAGAGTCTCCTGCCTCAGCCTCCCAAGTAGCTGGGATTACAGGCGCATGCCACCACACCTGGCTAATTTTTGCATTTTTAGTAGAGACGGGGATTCACCATGTTGGCCAGGCTGGTTTCGAACTCCTGACCTCAAGTGATCCACCTGCCTCAGCCTCCTAAAGTGCTGGGATTACAGGTGTAAGCCACTGCAACCGGCCTCCAACATTCTACTATTCCAGATAAAGACAGGCTTTGAGTGTACAGGGCATTCTGGAGTTACTTCATCTCTTTCAGCCTATGACTGTAGAATGTAGGAATGTGAGACTCTATAATCCTTTTATAAAGGCAGAGGAATGTTCCTTTACCTTTCCCATGGCTCCCAAGTGTATAGGCTTCTGTTGCAAGGCCTCATGTCAGGTGGGGACTAAAGTCAAGGACTCAGTGGCCTGTGGCAAGACAAAAACCTCAAGCAGAATGAAACCATGCACTGTCTGGCCCTCCTCCCACCGCAGACAGCCACCCTGGACTCCCATCTATGTCTGTGGGAATTTAGTCAGTAATAATAGAAGCAGAGTGGGCAGTATTTACAGAAAATTACCTCCCGAAGGTCAGCTTGCCCCCATCTTGCTAATTGTTAGTGCTATTGACAGGTAAACTTGTCTCACATCAGTGAGACTGGCTGAGAAGCAGGATGATTACAAACGATGGCTCCTGAGTGCTTTCCTCGTCCAATGTGGTGCCCAGAGTGGAATCCTGAGGCGAGAAGGAGGGGGTCGGAACCCAGGTAAGTGTTGGGGCAGTAAGCGCCTAGCACGGAGGTAACCAGAAGAGCTGGCTGGCCTCTGATTCCAGCATTGCTAGAGAATCCAGGCCAGCCCTGGCCCCACATCTCAGCCTCAAGGCAGCTCCGGTATCTGGACACAAAAACAACTAAGATCAAGGACGCCCTGCTGTGCCGTGTCGAGCTGCACGCCCCTCTCAAAATGCCACAAGAGACAAGCAAGCAGACTGTGGCAACCTGGAGGGGACAGGAGGGTCATGCTGCAGCAGGAAGGCTCCAGGACCCCCCCCCCACACACACACAAATGCATCTCTCAGACCACTACACCACACCCTGCTGGGCAGAGCCAGGTGGGCAGGGGCTGAGCCTTCCCTACCTCCACAGGGCCCTGGACTGGGCATCCTGGCAGGGATGGTGCTGAAGCAAACAGAAATAGAACAGCTCCAGCCCTCAGAGAGCCAGGAGCACACTGCACAGCCTTGACAATCCTGCAGGCTGAGTTCTAGCTGGGTGGACTGGAGTTCTGAGTCCCCTGCTGAAGAAGGGCCATTTGACAGGGTGAACAGGGCTAGGGACCCAGGCCCTAATTTTGGCACTGCCATTTAAAGCTGTGTACCCTCAGGCAAGTCCCGTCACATCTCTGAACCTCAATCTTTCATCTTTAAGACCATCCTTTCATCTTCTGGTCTGTGGGGTGGGACCATTGGTGCTCTCCAGGGAGGATGGGGTTAGTGAGGTGCAGAAAGTATGGTGGGTACCCCCATTGTTAGTATAGGAAGCATGGGGTTGTTTTAAGAATCTACTAATGAACTTAGAGACATTTTTCCCTCCTTAAGTATAAGCTGCAGGGAAAGAAAAGCAAAGGAGAAAGAGCCTTGGCTTTGATTCCTCCTCTGTGCCACAGGTTGGCCAGCAAGGGTGGGCTAACAAGCATCAAGGGGGCCACCTGCCACAGCCTTTCCCTCCAAAGACTCCCCTGCACCCTGATCTGACACGGAATCAAAGCCAGATCATAACAGTTTTCTGCAGAAGTGACTCAGTCTTCTTATTGGCCACTCTGGAGACAGCCAAATAAGCAGCTGAAACTGCTGGGCCCATGCCTGACCTTCATCCTCCTCGTCCTTTGCATCCTCCCTCCTCCTCCCTCCTCCTGCACTACAGCCACTGGAAGGCCTGCGCCCTCCCACAGGCTGCTCTCAGGCCTCTCTTAGTTCCTCTGCTTTGGTTAAGATGCTCTGGGAAGAGCCTCAGAAAAGAATGACAATTTTGTTGTCCACCTCATGTGCCTATGTTTCCTGCCTTGGAGTTGGTGGTATACACCTGGAGCAGAAGGTTCGTCAGAAGTTCTGGTCTAGCTCAGTGGTTCTATCTAGCCTGCACACTGGAATCATCTGGATAAAGCTTCCTCTACAAAATTATGACAGGGAGAGAAATCTGACATAGATGACTCCATCTTGATTCTAAACTCACAAGCTGTCCTTGATCATTCTTGAGCATAAGCCAAGCTAACGACAGGAGAAATTTGTTTATAGCTTAACCTTAAAACAAAGACAATAAGAGCCCCTTCCCAAAACTAACTCCATCCTTGCTCAGGGACCACCTTTGTAAAACTAACAAGTTGGCCACAAGGTTAGAATTATGGTTCTGAAGTCATGTAGCTGGGGGGTCACAAGATTCTAACCTCCCCAACTGCTCCTACAGATAACATCACAACTGCAAAACTTATGATTGGTGTTTGAACTATCTCTCAGACTCTGCATTCTGATGGACCAGCTGGTACCACCTGGATCAGTGTATTAGTCTGTGTTCACACTGCTGATGAAGATATACCAGGGGTTGGGTAACTTACAAAGAAAAAGAGGCTTAATGGACTCACAGTTCCATGTGGCTGGGGAGGCCTCACAATCATGGCAGAAGGTGAAAGGCATGTCTTACATAGTAGCAGGCAAGACAGAATGAGAGTCTTCTATAGTAGCAGGCAAGACAGAATGAGTTTTATAAGGGGAAACCCCTTATAAAACCATCAGATCTCATGAGACTTATTTATTACCATGAGAAAAGTATGTGGGAAAACGCCCCCCATCATTCAATTATCTCCGGGTCCCTCCCACAACACATGGGAATCATGGAAGGAAGCTACAATTCAAGATGAGATTTGGGTGGGGACACAGCCAAACCATCTCAACCAGCAATCCATACCAACAAACTGGCTCAACTGGTCTTGTGACCCCCGCCCAGGAACTGACTCAGCACAAGAAGACAGCTTCAACCCCCTATGACTTTATCCCCAACCCAACCAATCAGCATCCTCCATTCCCTAGACCCCTGCCCAACAAACTACCCTTGAAAAATCCTAGCCTCTAAATTCTCAAGAAGGCTCCTTTGAGAATTCTCTCCCATCCTCTGGCTTGGCTGGCCTGTGATTATTAAACTCTTTCTTTGCTGCAAAACCTGCTGTTCTCAGTGAATTGGCTTTCTTGGGCAGCAGGCAAGAAGAAACCATTAGGCAACTACCTTGAGAGCTTTAAAAAATAATGAAGCCCAAATCCCACCATCAGAGACTCTGATTTAATGGGTATGCAGTGTGGTCAGGACATGGAGTTTTAAAAGCCTGCTCGATGATTCGAATGCACAGCTAGTTTGGGTACCACTGGTCCTCTTGGTGAAGATTAATGAGAAAATCTGGGGAAAATGCTCACACAGCATTTCCATTCTGGGTGCCACCCCGCCCCCGCCCCTGACTTCCAGAGTGGACCGGAGCTAGCAGGAGCGGGGCTGACTGCCTGCCTGGCCTAGGGAAACCTGCCTCATTACCTTATACCGTTCTCTCCACCCCAAAGGTGTTTCCTTCCAACCAAAGTTATGCACTTCAGCCATAATGTTCCTGTGGCTTTCTACCCGCCTATAGCTATATGCAAAAATCTCTCCCCACGCAAAGCACTTTCCTGAATAGCTGGGACTCTGTAGCGAGACTACTTGAGTTGGAATCCTGGCTCAGATGGAGTGACCTTGGCCAAGTTATTTAATCTCCCTGTGCCTCAGTTTTCTCACCTGAAGAGAAAAATAGTATCTGCCTCATAAGGTTGTCATGAGGATTCAACAGGAGCATCCCTGAAAAGTGCTTAGAGAAGAGCTGGGTGTGCAGCAAACAGTCACTAGTGCATGGGACAATGCCAGGAGCTCCATGAGAGCAGAGAGTGTGTTTCTCCTATTTGTGTCTCCAGCTCACCGCAGCTCAGCTCTAGCACAAAGTAAATTGCTTAGTTATAAACAGCAACTGCGAATGAAGGAACATTTCCCTTCATTCAATGCCTGAATCCAAAAGTGCCCCCAGAGGGCTGACAAGAATTGCATGCCATTCTGGATTGAAATACAGTTATAATTAAGCACTAATCGGGCTGTACTTTGGTCCATTTCCTTGTTGCTGAAAGTCACACAGCACGAGATCCTGACCATTTGCATCCCAGTTGTTCCTGTAGATAGGATTTCTGACATTAGGGTCCAAACACTGTTTACAAAACGACTCGCTATGGACAGGATCTCTAACATTAGAATCATGAGTTTTTGCTGCAGGATAGTTTAAATGTTTTTCAGACCCCCAATTCCAGCAACCAGTATGGGGACCCCCAGAGGATCAGGATCAGCATGAAAGCACAGCTGCTTCCTCTCCCTGTCCCATGACCTCACCCTGCACTATTCCACCAGTCAATGATCTCCACACTTTGGCCTACTCCAAAACTGTTAAAAACTCTAATTCCAAATTCCTTGGGGCGATAGATTTGAGGTGTCCTCTGATGCCTTCATTCAGTGACCCTGTGATTAAATCTCTTTCTCTGCTGCAACCCAGGGTCTCCACATACTGGCTTGCTGAGTGCATCGGGAAACAAACCCATTATCATTACATATCCATGTCCATATCCCCACAAGCCTTTTATTCCTTGGATAAGGCATCCTTGCAAGGCTGGGCTTGGAGATGCCTGGGCTTGGAGATCCCTGGACAGAGACAGGGACAGTCAGTAGTGGAGAGTGGCAGTAAGTGGAGCCTGGAAGCCTTTTGTTGTGTTTATTTATTTTTGAGACACAGTGTCGCTCTGTCATCAGGCTGGAGTGCAGTGGTGTCATCTTGGCTAACTGCAACCTCTGCCTCCTGGGTTCAAGTAATTTTCCTGCCTCAGCCTCCTGAGTAGCTGGGATTACAGGTGTCTGCCACCATACCTGGCTAATTTTTATATTCTTAGTAGAGAGACGGGGTTTCACCATGTTGGCCAGGCCAATCTTGAACTCCTAATCTCAAGTGATCCACCCACCTCAGCCTCCTAAAATGCTGAGATTACAGGCATAAGCCACCATGCCCAGCCCTTTTATTGTGTTTTAAACAAGGGTCAAAGAACTTCTCGCTGTTGACCTGTGTGCTAGCAGCAGAGCACCAACAGCAGCCTGGAGAATTGGAGGCTTTGGTTCATCCAGGCTTCACCACACAGTGGTTGGCACAGAGAATGCCATCTGGGCAGAGACCAAGTGTGTGGCTTGCTACCTCCCTGCGGGTGCATACACGTGGGGCAAGGGCTGCAAACAGCTTCCTACATCCTCATGTCTGGGGACCATGTCTAATTTGCCCTCATTGCCGTTGACACCTGTTTGTTTACTCCCAGCCTCTCCCTCGGTGCAGCTGCAGAGCTGGTAAGTGCTCCCTGCACTGTTTGTCTAATGACCACCTCCCAAGTGCTTGCTAACACGATCAATGCCTGCCTCTACTACTCGATGCCTGTGAGCACAACTCAGAGCTCTGCAGACACCAAGCAAGGGCGTGCGGGGCTGAAGGCAGGAAGCTACCACCTCAGAGGGCAAGTCATCCTTTCGTGGGGATTGTGACACAGCACAGAGGAGTCCAGGCAAGGTTCAGACTCTGGGAAGCTGGCTGTGCTCAGGGGGCAATCCAAACTCCACGCCCAGGGAGGGAACAAATCAACATCCCTCCAGATGGGCTTGCAGCCCCAGATCCAGGCACAGGAAAGGAGTGCCACGGGTTTGACTTCGTCCTCCCAGGTGTGCCAGCCCAGAGGGCCCCTGCCTAGTCAAATCCTTGCCAGGCTTGAAGGCTGTACCTCGTGATTGCTCCCTCTTCTAGATACTAAGTGGCCATCTCAAATCCCATTTACAGATGTGGTAAGGAAGACAGAGAGCAAAGGAAGGAGGAAGGACCCCCTGCCACCCAGCACTGTCAGTCCCTTGCAGCCGGCCTGCCATTCTGTACTGCCCAGTGACTGCGTCTAATCTTTCCACGCTACACCATGGTCACTCTGAGATCTTGGGCAACTCACCAAGGTCTTGCCCAACTCTAACAGACCATGATTATATTCTGCAAGCCCTTGTCTGAGCCGCCCCTTACATTCTTAGAGCACAACTACCACCATACACAGAGCTCGCTGGACGTCAGTGTGGTTCGAAGTGTGCTGCGTAGACTGACTCACTTAATCCAGTATTCTCATTTAATCCAGTATCGTCCAGAGAAGGAAATGGAGACACCAAGCAATTGAACAACTTGCTGGAAACATAAACCCACATTTTCTTGATCCCCTGCAGTCAGGGTCGGCCAGTCAGTGCCCCAGAGGGGGCAGGGTGTGGGTTTCTGCCTTAGCATCTCGGGGTCCAGGCCCCCTGCAGTGGCCTCCCAATTCCTCCTTGGCAGTCCTGCAGAATAACTTGAGCTCACCACTTCCACTGTGGCCTCCTGCTCTCCGCTTCCTGACTATGGAGGGACTAACTCACTCTCATCAGTGGTACTCTGAGAGTGACGGTTGGCAGCCCAGCCTCACCCACTGCCAACACCTTCCAGGCTTTTGTAAGAACCTAAGTCCCCATGAAGCCCTTTTTACTTAAAATGCCCGCATGGTTTCTGTTTCCTGTACTTCCTGATCAGGTGTCTGGGAGATTAGGGGACACACAGTGGGGGAAGGCGCTTTATAACCAGGAGGTATCAGGCATGGGAAGGTTAGTCATCATTATCTACCCAACCAGGACATAGGGGGACCCTTTACCTATGTAGACACTTACATGGGGGGAGGGTCAACAATCCCCTAGAAGTCCATGAAGGACTCCATGCTTTATAAAACGCAGTGCGTGCATTAATTTCATCTTATCCTCTGGAGAGGGCTGTGAGGACATAGGGAAGGACTATCTTCCTACTTTTCAGATAGGAAACTGAGCCTCTGTCTCCAGTTAATCGACCTCACACAGATAGTGCTGAAGGTGGGACTCGGACTCAGACACAGATCTGCAGCCTCCCCTCGCAAGGTCCTTTGCGTCATCCTTACAGCGCTAAGTGGGGATTCCTCACCTGTCAGCTCCCTTCTCTGCAGAAATTATTTGTCCCCTCTCTGTGAGCCACAATGGGACCCAAGACTGAGGAGACCTGAAATGACAGAGCAGCATTCTTCCAGGTGTGTGCATGAGGAGAAGGAGGGCTGGGGAGGGCTCTGTGGGACGAGGGAAGGCATGACACAACTCTGCTGGGGGCTGGCCGCTCAGAATGTTCCAGAAGGCCAACTGCAGCAAACCTTCCCTGGCCCCCTGCCCCTGGCCCTGGACCCTGCAGCCATTGGTTAGCCTCCATCATACCTCTGAACAGTGCCCTCTGCCTCCTCTGTCCTGGCCCCTGGGTGTACACAAGAAGTATATGCAACAAGTGGCCCCATGGGTTAGAGGGCGAGGAGTGAGCAGGCAGCATGTAGTCAGGACTCCAGGTGGGCTGAGCAGCAGGAGGTGATCGCAGTGACGCAGCCTCCAGCCTGATTCCAGCAGGTGGCACTGTCCTCCCCACTCTGCAGATGAGGAAATAGAAGTCCGCAGAGAGGAGGCCCGCTCACGCTAATGTGAGTGGGGCTTCAGACCTTTGCCTTTCTTCTACAAAACTCTGAGAAGTTGAGGTTAAAGGAGGGAGGACAGGCCAGGGTTGAATGTGGAAAGTGGTCAGGTTGAGCGGAGTTTGACTCAGAGGCTCGCTATCCTGCAGGGGCCACAGGTCATCAGGAGAGAGGCAGAAGCAGGTGTAAGAGTGAGCCCTGGCTTCTGCTCTGCTTCGGCTATCACCATGGGAGTCTCCCTTTATTTTATCTTTTTATGGTTGTTGTTGTTGAGACAGGGTCTCCCTCTGTCACCCAAACTGGAGTACAGTGATACAATCATACTTCATTGCAGCCTTGAACTCCTGGCTCAAGCACTCCTCTTGCCTCAGTCTCCTGAGTAGTTGGGACTACAGGTATGCGCCACCATGCTTGGCTGTTTTGAAATTTATTATTATTTTTTTTTGGTAGAGATGGGGGCCTCATTATGTTGCTCAGGCTGGTTTCGAACTCCTGGACTCAAGCGATCCTCCTGCCTTGGCCTCACAAACTGCTGGGATTACAGGCATGAGCCCCCAGGCCCAGTCAGGGATCTCCTTCTCTGTGTTATCCAAGCTGAAGACAGGCAGGCAGTCCTAGGGGACACTGAGAAGCCTTTTGTGACCATGGTTCAATCTGCCTTGTGAGCCCAGAGGAAGTGCTGAGGGCAGCTGGCACTGGCAGGTCAAGGCACCCTCCCTGGCAAGCTGGGAGGTCTAAAGCCTCCCACTATGCCACTGTCCAGCCTGGCAAGAGACAGAGCTTTGGGTCCAGAAGCATTTGTTTCGGCCAAGATTCCCTAGTTCCTGCTGACCCCATTCTACTGAGGGTTGGTGGATCTACAGGATGGGTAGCAGACCAGGCCTTGGCACAGTCCTCATTAAATGAAGACTTATTATACAAACACATCACCTGGGGTTCTTGCTCAGGGGCAGATTCTGACTCAGGAGGTATGAAGTGAAACCTAAGATTCTGCATCTCTAACAGGCTTCTAGGATGCCCACGCTGCTGGCCTATGGATGACACTTTGAGAATCGAGAGCCCAGGCAGAGCTTCCCAGGCTTCAGCGTGCATGTGAATCAGAAGGCAAGCGGTATGGGGGCAGGTAGTACAACAGACTGCTGCCCCCTCCCCAGAGTTTCTGATCTAGGTCTGGGGCGAGGCCAGAGAATGTACATTGCTCACCAGTTTTCTAGCGATGCTGCTACTGCTGGTCCTGGGACCACACTTTTGAGAAATATCAGCAGGGATAGTAAGAGGTGAAACAGGACAAGGGCAGAATTAAGTAAATGCAGCCCAAAGCATCCTATATGACAGAGATACTTTTCCTCTTAAAAGTGCTATTGTCCAGGTGCAGTGGCTCATGCCTGTAATCCCAGCATTTTGGGAGGTTGAGGCAGGTGGGTCACTTGAGCTCAGGAGTTTGAAACCAGCCTGGGCAACATGGCAAAAACCCATCTCTACCAAAAATACAAAAATTAGCCAGGCATGGTGGTGTGCACCTGTGATTCCAGCTACTTGAGAGGCCGAGGTGGGAGGATCACTTGAGCCTGGAAAGTCGAGGTTGCAGTGAGCTAAGATTGTGCCACTGCACTCCAGGTTGTGCAACAGAGCAAGACCCCAGCTCAAAGGAAAAAAAAAGTGTTGCTACTCTATGTAATCAATTCTGTTTTGTTTGTTTTTGTTTTTTGGGACAGGGTCTCACTCTGTGGCCCAGGCTGGAGTGCAGTGGTACAATCACGGCTCACCGTAACCTCAACCTCCCAGGCTCAATTCATCCTACCACCTCAGCCACCTAAGCAGCTGGAACTACAGGTTCACCCTACCATGCCTGGCTAATTTTTGTATTTTTTTGTAGATATGGGGTTTCGCCATGTTGCCCAGGCTGGTCTCGAACTCCTGGGCTCAAGCAATTCTCCCGCCCTGGCCTGCCAAAGTGCTGGGATTCCAGGCATAAGCCAGCACGCCCGGCTTAAATTCGTAACAAAGACTTGTTTTCCTCTAATCTCTTGTGCTCTCTGGAGCAGTAGGTGCATAGAGAAAAAAAAAAAAAAAAAAAACCAGAGAACTGAGGGTTCCAGAAGGTTAAATTCCAGCTTAACTGAAATAATAGTCTCTTACTTGGCAAAATAGTCTCTCAAATACATGATTTTTGTCTTCAGCCCCACATGTTCCAGGACTGAATGGCTATGCAGCACCAAGTACTGGTGAGCCGGTGGCGAGGCCCTGCTGCCCCCGCATCCATGTGTGTGGCTACCTTCAAGCCACACGTGTTGGCTACTGGGGTGAGCGAGCTGACTGTCTCCACCCATCACATCCCATGTCATCGCTCACATCCATCTCCTTAGAAACCCTCCCACAAGGACACAAGGACAGCTACCCTCCCTCCCACTGAGAGTCCTCTCCCTAGCTTTCCACAGCACATCAGCCCCCCGCTACAGCTGTGGCCAGGTGCTATCTAGCCGTCTAGTGTTTGCTGACACTAATACCTGTAAGCAACCTGAGGTCGCGACTTGCATCTCTGTAGCCCCACCTTCTCCAGAGATGACATTTCCCAAGTGGTCTTATTTATAAATAATTAAAAACTTCCATACGCCACTTTCTGATTTGAAAAATACAGGAACTACCTCATCTCCCAGAAACTTATGAATGACTGTTGTCTGAACAAATATTCTAAGCTACAAACCCATTCCTCCCTCCTGGAAGTGCCTAGAGTAAACATCTGTGTCCTGGCAGGCCAGTCCCCAAGGACCCTGGAAGCCTCTCCTCTGGGTGGGAGACACCTGCAGCTGTGTGTCTGCCAGGGAGTCAGCTGGGAGAGGGAGAGGACACTTGACCCACTCTGCTTCCCTTTCACCTGAACCAGGCCCAGACCTTCAGACCTGGGATTTGGCCACAGGCAGAGAAAATGTAAGACATGAGAAAAGACTTCCAGACTGAGAACATGGGTCACGCGGGGTGGGTGAAGGGAAGGGATGAGAGGAGAAAGTCTGTATAATGTGGTTGGGGCATGAGCTGGGGATGACAGGTGGCTAATGTGGCTGAGAACAGACCCCCATATCTCTGCAGGACAACTCATAGGAGTAGTTTTCAGTATTTTTTCATCATGACTAAGAGTAAGAAATAACCATTTTTCATCACGTCCCAGTATATCTCTATGTATCTATCATCTATCTATCTATATCTGTGCATGCACATAGTAAAACTGAAATTAAAAGTTGCAACATAGTAATTACCATTTTATATGTGATGAAATTGAAATTAAAAGCTACAACATAGTAATCACCATTTTATATGTGATGATGTACTCTGACATTTTCTATTTTATTGCATTAAAAAATTGCTGGTCTTCACCCACTGACTTAACAATTCACCAGCAGGTTATAGTATGCAACTTGAAAACTCCGCCCTATCATGTCTGTTACCTCAGAGGAGCTTTGAGGCTTTGGAATTCCTGTTCTGCACGATGCTCCCACACAGCTGAGTGCCTACCGTATGCCACACACCAGGCCTGATGCTGGTGGAGCTGAGGAGGACAGAGAAGGGTCAAACACGTAGACAAGAGGGCCATGTGCTCCAGGTGGCAACAAGGGCATCCATGTGCCACACAGACCTGACCTGAGGGCATTCAGCTACCTGTGAGCACCAAGGTCAGGTACCACCTCCCAGTGGTTGTCATCAGAAGGCAGAGTATCCTTGTCCCTCTCAGCCTGCATGCCCTGTTGAGATCCCAGACCTCTCTCTTTCTCTCCCTGAGAATGGCTGAGGGCGGAGGAAGATCAGGTGGCAGCTCTATTTGGAAACAAGAGGATGACTGAGTTGATCCTGGCAGCTGCCTGGATGCTGACAGCTCCCAGGTCTTCCCAGCGCCAGGCTGGGGCCACTTTGGGGGAAGTCCCTTTAGGGTGGCCGTCCTTACGACTCACTTGGGGGCTCGTTTCAGAGCTGCCTGCTCTCTACTTACTAAAGCTTTAAAGGCTACTTTAATCATCTTTATGAGAAAATGATTATTTTCTCATAATCATTTTTATGAGAAAAATTTCTCATAAAAATTGATTTATTTTTTCACCACCCTCTAAGCATTCTAAAAGGAAAAAATAAGCCACTCTGAAGGCACCCTAAGCTTCTACAATTATCCCGGTGAGGTGCTGCAGGAGCTCAGCTACAAGCAGCGAAGGGTGCAGAGCTATTTCCCTAATGGAAGACCCCGCGGCCCTACCTTCTTCACCTTAACTGCAGCCCCTCCTTCCTCCAGCAGGCCCTTTCGTTCTCACCTCCCTCCAGCCTGGGGATGAAGGCTGTGGCCTGGCCCTCCTGCTGGTTTGGGAGTTGAGAAGCCACCCGAGTAACTCAGATGGATCAGGGAGAGGTAGCAAATAGAAGCAGGGAGACTCCAGCAAGGGAACAGGGGCTGCCTCCATATGCCCCTCTCCAGATCAGGGGCAGGGGAAGAACAGCCAAGGCCTCCTGCAGTGGACAGGGCCCTGGGATCAGTCAAGCTTTTTCAGGAGCAGCTGGCCACTTGGGGTTAACCAGGAGCCCATCCTGGACAGGGGCAGCTCCTGGCAACTCCATATCACCCAGGCCTGGCCGAGGTCGGGCAGCAGGGGCTCTGCCCCAGGCTGAACTGACTGGGAAACACAGCCCAGTCACTGATGTGTCTTCCCTGGCCAGGTGTATGACAGGCACTTGGTCATGAAGGCTTAGAGCTTCAGTTTCTACCTGTGTCAAAGGGAGACCATTGCCCTGTGGATGTGCAACTATACATGGCTGTTCTTGGTATGACGTAAGATGCTTCTACATGTAGAAATTATTACTGTTGTTCTTCAGAAAAGCGGGGGTATATCTATGCAAGAGAAGCCAAAATAGCCAATCTTTGCTCTGTGGCTGTGCCTGCTAAGAGATATTGTCAGCCTTTTAGAAGGCGAAGGACCAGGAGATCTGGGCCACCCTTGCTGCCCACTTTGGTACAAGTCCCTTCTTGGACTGCAGCCAACATAGATACCCACTCGACTTGCTCCCCTACCTGCGGAAAAGCCACCTTCCTATCTCAAACCACCTTCTAGGGGTGGGGGATAAGCTTCATTTGAAAGACGAGAGGGCGCTGAGAGTCACAGAGCTGCTGTGAACCTTCCAAGGCCACAGTTAGGATGTGAGGAAGCCACCACCAGCACTGGTAAGAACCACCTGTCTACCAGCTGCACGCCCAGCTCCGGTCCTGCTCAGTTACTGTGCCACTTGGATGAGCAGAAGAAGGAAGTGGAGGCATCAGGAGGGGCCACAACGAATAGAGACAGGAAAGGAAGGACCCAGGCAAGAAGAGCCTGGCCAGGAATGCAGGGTGCAAAGGGCTCAGAAGCAAGGCCCTGGGTGAGCAGGATAGCATAGCAGGCAGAGCTGTGCAGGCCAAGACACTTCTGGGCAGGCTCCTTCTGCTTAAAGACTGCTCAGAGGCCCCAGTGACCCAGGAGCCAATCCAGGGGCAAGCCGCTTGAGGACTCTGGTCTTGGGAGCCCAAGACTGAACAAGAGCCCACCTCCAGGGGCTCCCCAGAGGCCAGGCAAGAGAAGTCCATCCTGGGCACAATCACATATTCCTGTCCTGGCACGGTGAGTCTCACTATGCAACCTGATGCTCTCTCATGATGTGTTTGGTCCTCGGTTGATTCATCTGACCAAGAAAAGACCCAGAACCTCAAAGGTCAGCTGGTCCTGCCTCCCACCCAGCCAGGGCCAGAGTCCTACCTACAGCACCCCTGACAGATGGGCACTCGCCTCCACATGAGGCAGGCCATGCCCCAGCAGCTAGGTCCAAACTACTAGGAGGCTGTTGCTTTTCATCAAATGGGATAATGGCTATAAAAAGGCTTGTGAAAATGAAAGCATAATTGAAGGGGGTTATTATTAACATCACTGGCATTAGAACAGCATCCACATTAGAGGTCATGTGAGAGAGGGTGAACTGGGGTGGAGCCACCGAAGGAGGGCGCTGCAGGGGGGGAGGGCACACAGTGACCCCGCCCAGTACCCAGGTTCTCTGGGAAGGTGAGACCATTAGCTGGAGCTGAAGCTCGGCTCTCCGAGGTCCTGATGAGACAGGAGGTACATCATTGCTGCAAGAGGAAGGAGGGGCTGCTTCCTGACCTCAGCAGAACCCACCCTCCTGGGATCTGCTGTTTGCAGAAGGCACCTATCAGACCCCTGGTTCCCTGGTGGTGAGAGCCCTGGCGGGCTGGGCTGGCAGGGAGCAGCATGTTTGTCCTAGAAGGCACAGAGTGGCTGAGCTGAACGTGGCAGTCTCTAGTGGGCCCTACTCACCCCTGTGAAGGCAGGGGACTCGGGGAGGAGGGCCGGAGCCGAAGGGTCTGAGGCCACCTAGGCTGGCAGGCGAGACTCGGAGAGGAAGGGCTCACGGCCCACAGTGGCCCGGCTAGTTTCAGAGCTGCACGGTGGTGAAAGCTGAGGCCATCCACCTGCCAGGAAAAGCCAGTGTCCCACCCAGCAACAGGCAGGTGACAGGGCCTCAAAATACCTACCTTCCCAGGCCCGAGGCCCTTTGCTGAGGCGTGTGGGACAGAAAGCCCACACTTCCCCTCCCACCTGTGAAGGTCGACTCCAGAGCCCTGTGCCCCATGAGTGCCTCGTACAAGTGCAACAGCCCAGGGCCGGGTGGGCCAGGCCCACTCACCTACGATCTCATTCTCCTCCAGGTTGATGGTCTCCAGCGCCGGCAGGGCGGTGAGTGGCTCGGGGAAGTCCTGGAACTTGTTCCGGGACAGGTCAATGGCCTTGAGGTGCTGCAGGGCAATGACCTCGCTGGGGAGACGGTGCAGGAAGTTCCCCTCCAAGCGGAGCTCTGCCACATGTGGGGAAGGAGAGAGAACAGGATGAGGAGG
This sequence comes from Cacajao melanocephalus, assembly GCA_963573385.1. Lineage (NCBI taxonomy): Eukaryota > Metazoa > Chordata > Mammalia > Primates > Pitheciidae > Cacajao > Cacajao melanocephalus. The sequence goes on from CAUYLG010007600.1 coordinate 87,850, forward strand.
GGGCCACCCAACCCACAGGGACTGCCCACTGTGGCTGTCACCCTGCCTGGGTCAGGAAGGCATAGAGGAAGCCCTAGGCCACAAAAGAGAGCCCTGCACAGGGCTGATTCCATGTTTATTTGCGCTAGAGGAGGGGTCACCCTCCTACCACTGCCTAGGGCCTGCCACCTGTCACTCCAGCTAAGGTCGCCTGCTGCTGGTTTCAGAATGGAAGGCTCTCCCAGCAGAAGCCTGGGCCTCAGCGAGGGGTCAGGAGGTGCTGGCTCCTCCCTCATACAAAGCCTCAACTCCAGGCCCTGATGGTAAGGTCAGGATAGGAAGCCTCTCCCGCTCAGGGCTCCCTACACTCCATTTAGGGGACACCACTCTCCATGGCCTTCCCTGCTCAGGGGGCTGCCAGGGGCAGCCGTATTCTTTCAGTGTCACGTGCCCCTTCTCTCCTGGCCAATCGCAGCTGACCCAACATGGGGGTTCCTGCTCCGACAGCAGCTGCTCTGAAGGCTGGCCGGTGAACTGTGCAGGGACCCGCGTGGGAAGGCAGCTGGGCCGGGGGAGTCCCTCTGCTGGGAACCTGGCTGAGGCAGTGCCAAGAGATGGGGCTGGACATGGTGTGGGCTGAAGCTGAGATGCCTCAATCTAGTGAGAGAAGCCAGGCGCCCACAGGACCCTGTGCAGCGAGGAGAGCTGGGGGACAGGAAGCAAGGGCGGCAGGTGGCGGAGAAGCACAGCCCAGGGCTGACGGGAGGAGGACCTGGAGTCCCCATGCTTGGGTGCACACCAGCCATGCCCCCAACTTTCCCTGGTCTTCCTTAGGACATTATTTAATCCCCGCAGGAAGGACATCATCTCACCTGTAGAAAGGAACTAACGTGAGAATGCCTGTCTCCAGGGCTGTGGGAGGATTAAGTCTGTGAACATGGGTGAAGCACCATGACAAGGAGATGTGGGGGTGAGGCCCCGGAGGCTGCCCAGCCCCGTCCATGTGTGGCCTTACGGTGACTCTCTCCCCACCCTGTCTGACCTAGGGGAAACTGACACCCAGAAATGCTGAGTAACCTGAAGAATGTCCCCCAGTTCTTCTCCCCAGGGCTGGCTTTGTGGGCATGGGCCAGTGCATTCACACAGGGTCTCATGCTCAGAAAGGCCCCACACTTGGGGTGGAATACCCTGGATGGCCATCTTGAAAGTCTTAATAATCCTATCCTTGAACCTGTGTTTTGTCAGTCGAGCTGGAGTCATCGAGTCCGAGCTCACACATAAGCCGACCTCCTACTGCCTCCCCAGGATGGTGGCCTGCTCTCCCGCCTGGCTTCCCCTCCTCATCCCTGCTCTGCCATGGCACTGCAGCCCTCCACCTCAGCAGAGAGGGTCAGAGTCAGGCATGTGTCCCACATGTCTCAGGGTGGAGCTCGCAGGCAGCAGCTCTCCTTCATCCTCACCTAGGGCCCATGGGGCTTAGCAAGAGTGAGCCTCTTACCCATCCCGGACCTAGGTACTGAGCAGGTCCTGATGCACAGGTTTTAAGAGCCTTGGAGTTACCTGCCTGCCATGGCTGAGGGTGGTGGACTCTTAGAAAGAGAAGACCTGGCTCAGCTTCCTCAGATCACCCCAGGCCAGGGTGGAAGGCAGCCACTCTAGCATCTGCTAACAGCAGAAACCTGGCAGCTGTCAGGCTTGAGGGTGCTTGCATGGGTGCCCTGCAACCTGGGCCGTCTGTCCTTCCACCCTTCCGCCTTCCAACCTTCCTGAGTCTGGTTTGAGTTTGTCCTTCTGGACTACTCAGGAGAAATAAGCCACAAAATATGAGTTATATAATTTCATGATTCTACATATGATTTAAATGCTCTGATAATTGCACTTAAAACTGGCATTGCACAACATAAAGATAAATGGTAAAATTCATGCTACGTTTTGAGCTTTCAAAAGCAGTAAATGTGAAACAGTAAATGAAAGTCACCATGACATGCTGAGAGAGACTGTAAAAGAAAGGAAAAAGCTTCATCTGTAACTTTTAGAAAAACGACCCCTGATTTCTGGAATCATTTCTCTCTGTGCCCCACCAATTTTGCAGCTGGCGCTGCCCCTCCCTCAGTGCTCCACACCTGCTCTTCCACAGCCGCACAATGAACGCAGCTGCTCTGAGCTCCCCACAGTCCCTCCCAGGAATCCCTACAGTGAAAGCTGACCCCCTGCCCTGCTTCCCAGTGCCTCTGTGTACACACACACACATGCCTGGGTTCCAGCCCCACTGCAAGTCCCCTGCTCCAGCACACTGGGGTTCTGGGGAGGTAGGAACTGTATCTGATTCATCTTTGTCCCTACAAGAGGCACCTTGTGTCACTCAGCAAATATGTGACTCAGCAAATATAATAACTCTTCTCCCCTCAGGAGGCAAATAGTGCAGGGGGCCTACACTGCCTTCCATTTTTCCATCTTCAGGGACGTTGGAACCCAAGGTTTCATCAACAAAAGAAAGAAAGAAAGAGAGAAGGTGGCGGAGGAGGGAAGGTGGGGAGGGGAGGGAAGGTGGGGGAGGGGGAGGGAGGGGGGAGGGGGAGGGGAGGGGAGGGGAGGGGAG